>CATIWJ010244622.1:0-14134 GCA_949640765.1 Croton laevigatus | reverse complement strand
CATGGTAGTTACAGGGAATGATCTAGAAGAAAGGAAAGCACTGCAAAAGTATTTGTCTACAGAATTCGAAATGAAAGATCTTGGTTCGTTGAAATATTTTCTTGGGATTGAAGTGTCTAGATCCAGTAAAGGAATTTTTTTGTCTCAACGAAAGTATACTCTAGATCTTTTACATGAAACTGGTATGTCAGCTTCGCAACCAGTTGAGACACCAATGGAAGAAGGCTTGAAGTTATACATTGAGTCAAATCAAGTACCAGTTGATAAAGGAAGATACCAAAGACTCGTGGGAAGACAAATGTAATTAGCACACACAATGCCGGATCTTGCTTACGCTTTAAGTATTGATAGCCAATTTATGCATAATCCTGGAGAACAACATATGAATGCAGTTATGCGCATTTTGAGGTATTTGAAATCTACTCCTGGGAAGGGAGTATTGTTCACAAAAAATGAAGATTATAAGAACATTGATGTATATAGTGACGCTGATTGGGCCGAATCAGTAGATGATAGATGGTCAACTTCTGGTTATTTTACCTTTGTGGGTGGTAATCTCGTTACATGGAGAAGCAAGAAGCAAAATGTTGTTGCACGCTCAAGTGCAGAAGCTGAATTTAGAGGTATGGCCCTTGGAATTTGCGAAACATTATGGCTGAGATTTCTTCTGCAAGATTTGGGTCTTGCACCGACACGACCAATCCGATTATATTGTGACAATAAAGCTGCATGTGATATTGCTCACAATCCAGTGCAACATGATCGAACAAAGCATGTGGAAGTAGATAGATTCTTTATTAAAGAGAAAATAGATGGAAAACTTGTTGAGTTACCTAAAGTTAGGTCCGAGGATCAATTAGCTGATATCCTTACTAAAGCAACTTCAACTCGAGTGTTTTCAAAATTTCTTGACAAGTTGGGCATGTGTAACATCTATGCACCAACTTGAGAGGGAGTGTTGAGATCTTTTACACATTAGAGAGGAGATTGTGCAGCTATCATTTATTATGACTTCCTGATTTGTAGTTATTGTTTCCTAATTTTTAGAGCTAATTAGACTAGATTCCTATATTGTAACCGCTTTGTACTCCTATAAATATCTGCTTTATATTCAAAGATTATATACAAGAAAGAATTTCTTCTCTCAAATTATAAGTTTCCCAACTATGTTAGGCATTTCTCTAGTAAGCATATTGTAAGAAAGATCAAGATATCTGCGACAGGATTCCAACTCAGCTAGATGTTTGTTCCCTGACTAAATCAAATGTTAGCCTTTCGAAGGAAAAAAAAAAGACCCCTAAATCTAATGCCCATTAAAAGGTTTATAGAAACACTTGAAACACTAAACTAGATATCTCACTCCTATTTTCTCAAACTTTTCTGGTAGTTGATAGTTTGACTTCATATATAAAAATAATTTCTTCTTTAAAAACTATTAAATTAAGTCACATGCTACCATCCAATAACAATACAATTTTACTAACTTACATTTTTCTGCAATTCCATTTTTTTAATATGTGGGTTGAGTATACGAATTGTGTTAAAAAAAAAAAAATTATTGAGTAAAGTATTTACAAATACTCAATAAGTTATTGACTGAGTTGAATTTATTTATTTTCAGAGAGTTGAATTTATATGGAGAAGGCACTATTTTAACAATCAATATGGCATGAATGATTAATATCAAGGTTAAAAGGTTGAAGATTCGATCCCCTATGGAGTAAGAGTTGGACCAGGTTTATACCAAATAAAAGCAGATGTTGAAATTAATGATGTTGACTGAATTCCTTTTTTTTTTTTTACCATGGGACTATAATTTCTCCTTTGGTACTCATCCAAAATGGTCATGATTTCTTTTTTTAATTTAAAAAAAAAGTCAACTGGCTATATAAAAATCTATCAATTAATGAAATTATTTAGTAAGGTTTTAATGCCGTAAATTTTTTAGATATTTAAAGGGGAGTATTATAAAATAAGTGAATGTCTATCTAGATTCATATATTTATTTGTATTAGGATTTCTCTTCCATAAATAGGAGAGCTCCCACCAGTTTAATACTATGTTTATATTTTTTAGTTTCTATTATTTTTTTCTCTCTTCTCTCTCGTCTCTTTCCTATTCTTATATCTTTACAATAGCGACCTGCTTATAATGTGTATAGTCAATTTATGAAATTAAATTTATCTTTTTTTTTCCTAACATAGAAAATTAAATTTACCTATTATAATGTTGATTCATTTTTACCTGTTCTTAATTGGCAATTGAAAACTAACATATTCTTTAGACATCTAAGGGGGAGTGTTATAAAATAAGTGGATGTCTATCTGAACTCATATCATTATTTGTATTAGGGTTTCTCCTCTATAAATAGAGAGACTTCCATCAGTTTAATGTACACATCTTTCCCATTTCATCTATCTACCCCACAACTTGCAAATTTTAATATGATATCAGAATATGTAAACTGACCTCATAATGTTTGATCACCGAATGGTAGCAATCTTCAGTTAGGCTTGAACAAGTATGTCTCTCTTCTCTTTTCTGTATTGCAAGTTTTTTTTCCTGTATTATATTTGCTTCTTTACTGTTCAATTTTTTCTTTTTTTATCTAAATTTATTGTTTTTGCCTTCCTGACTTATTTTAAATGTATGAGGTTTATTAGCTATATATCAATTTGGTTTCTTGAATTTGTAATTTCTGAATTTTTGAATTTATTTAATGGGCATTAGAATTCCTTGTATGCAAAAACTTTGTTCTGATCACTGTTTCGTTAAATAATGTTATATCCTTATAATCAAGCAGTTTTTTTAAAAATACAATTTGTGTCACATTTTGTGAAATAAAGTATCTTACTTCAATGTGCTTGCTTCTTTGATAATTCCAATCTGAAATAGCTATAGCCTTGTAGGTTTGAAATCATCATATTATGCTATAGCAATGATCAACTGGAGGGTTGATAAAATGTCTTCATTTATCAAATCCAAGGGAAAATTTGGAGTATTATTATTATTATTATTATTATTATTATTATTATTATTAAAAGAAATAAATGTAAAAAATATAATTTGTTCAATTTTGAAAAATAATTTTAAGTTAGGGGGTAAAATAAGAAATGAAACTTTTATCTAAATAGAAAGAGAGATATTTTTGTCTAAAAATACATTATGCACAAATTCATATGAGATCCATGTATTTTTAAGTAAAAATTTGAAGTTTAAATCTTCCAAAATTCAAGTATTTTAGGTGAAATCTCACGTAAAAATAAGAGATTTCAACAATTTCATTCTTTTATGATTTATATGCATTGATTATTAAATTTTGCTTTTAAAGAAATTATCAAATAAATTGATCTGTTTTTAAAATTCAAATAATAGAATTTGAAATTTATTTCATTTTAAAATCACAAGCCGTATCTTTCCGTGAAAAAAAAAAAGAAGTATTTTGCATTTTGTAAATTTTGTGAAATTCATCAATTTGAATTCTATTAATTCGTACCACTGAATTTGCTGATTAAAAAAAGAACAACAATTATTCGAGTCCTACATCAAGTCTACCATAAAACTTTATAAAGATGGCAAGCTGATTAGCAAGTTGATTTCTCATGAACACACCTTAAATTGATTTTTTCTGTAATTATAACTTGCATTTTTTCTGTAATTCTTTTTTTTTTAATACGTGATTTGCTACTATTGGTTTATTATAACAACTCCACAATATGAGTTAGTATAACCATTGGACTATAATTTCTCTTTTATTAGCACATCTAAGAATAGCAATTTGATTCACAATGCAAATTGGTTCTCATCCAAAATGGTGAAAGATGATTTCCCTTTTCTAATTCAAAAGAAAGTCAAATAGCTATACAAATCAATCAATTTATGAAATTAAATGGGGTTATAATGCTGAAAGTTGCTAGTTAGAAAAAAAAAAAAAAACTTGAATTTTTATTTTATTATTCTACTAATTTCTTTTGGTTTATGGTACTATATACAAGAGTTTATGAAGTAGTGGTTTTTATTATTAATTCATGGTCATAATGAATTGTAAAATTTTTGTATCTTCCAAAAAGTTACAGATGCTAAGCTACAAATAAAAATTTCTGTTGAGACCATATAACATACTCATAAATTAAAATTTCCATTAATTGGTTATAAGAATAATTAGCCATATAACATATTGGGAAATGTTTGCTTTTTTGGTAGACAAGATTGCCAAAAAAAAAAAGACAAGATTTTACGAAATTATACCTGATTTATACCAAATCAAAGCATATGTTGAAATTAATGATGTTGACTGAATTCCATTTTTTTTTTACAATGGGACTATAATTTCTCCCTTGGTTCTCATCCAAAATGGTCATGATTTCCTTTTTTAATTCAAAAAAAAAAAGTCAATTGGCTATAAAATCTATCAATTAATGAAATTATATAGTAAGATTTTAATGAGGCATATTCTTTAGACATCCAAGGGAAAGTGTTATGAAATAAATGGATGTTTATCTGGACCCATATCCTTATCTGTATTAGGGTTTCTCCTCTATAAATAGAGGAGCACCTACCAGTTTAATACTACGCTATTTATTATTTGTTTCTCCCTTCTCTCTCGTCTCTTTCCTATTTTTATATTTTTACAACAGCGACCTGTTTATAATGTGTATAGTCAATTTATGAAATTAAATTTACCCTTTTTGTCCCCTAACATAGAAAATTAGATTTACCTATTATAATGCTGATTCATTTTTACGTGTCGTTAATTGACAATTGGAAACTAATATATTCTTTAGACATCTAAGGGGGAGTGTTATGAAATAAGGGGATGTCTATCTGGATCTATATCCTTATCTGTATTAGGGGTTCTCCTCTATAAATAGAGAAACTCCCACCAGTTTAATGGTCACATCTTCTCCATTTCTTCTATTTACCCCACAACTTGCAAATTTTAATATGATCTCAAAATATGTAAATTGACCTCATAATGTTTGATCACCGAATGGCAGCAGTCTTCAATTAGGCTTGAACAAGTATGTCTCTCTTCTCTTTTCTGTATTGTAGGTTTTTTTTCCTGTATTAAATTTGCTTCTTCTATTGTTATGAAAATTTAAATGTATTAGCTATTTATTAATTTGGATTCTTGAATTTGCAATTTCTGAATTTCTAAATTTATTTTATGGGCATAAGAATTCCTTGTATGCAGAAACTTTGTTTTGATCATTGTTTCATTAAATAAGGTTATATCCTTATCAAGCAGTTTTTTTAATACAATTTGTGTCATATTTTGTGAAGATAAAGTATCTTACTTCAATGAATTTGCTTCTTTGATAATTCCAATATGAAATAGCTATACCCTTCTAGGTTTGAAATCATCATATTATGCTATAGCAATGATCAACCGGAGGATTGATAAAATGTCTTCATTTATCAAATCCAAGAAAAACTTTGGAATAGAGCTTATTAGATTTTGGCTTGTTACCACCCTATTGTTTTCTACTTCTGAGGAGTTAAATGCTGAAGAAAAATACCTCTTGGATTTGAAGAACGGTCTCAAAGATAACTTTGATCATCTATGGAATTGGAAATCCATCGATCAAATGCCTTATGGTTGGATTGGTGCAAATTGTACCTCAGGTTACGAACTTGTAGTTCAATCTCTCAACTTGAGTTCAATGATTCTATCTGGAATCTTGAGTCCCAACATTGGCGGTTTGGTTAACTTAAGATATCTTGATCCTTCTTACAATATGCTTACTGGATAAATACCTAACACAGTTGGGAATTGTTCAAAGCTGCAATACCTTTATCTAAACAATAATCAATTTAGTGGTCAAATTCCCACTGACCTGGGTAACTTGACTTTTCTTCGACGTTTGAATATATGCAATAACTGAATATCTGGTTCTTTTTAGGAGTTTGGGAATTTGATTTCTTTGATTGAGGTTTTTGCTTATACCAACAACCTTTCTGGTCCGTTGCCTCATTTCATTGGTAAGCTTAAGAATTTGCAGACTTTCTATGCATGGTAGAATGAAATTTTTGGTGACATTCCAGCAGAAATAAGTGGATGTTAGAGCTTACAATTGCTTGGTTTTTTTCAAAATTTCATAGGTTTGGAACTGCCAAAAGAAATTAGGATGCTTGGGAGCTTGACTGATTTAATTTTATTTAGCAACTAGCTCTCAAGTTTTATACCAAAGAGATTGGAAACTGTACAAACTTTGAGACGCTTCCTTTAATGCTAATTTATTTTTACCTGTTGTTGATTGGCAATTGGAAAGTAACATATTCTTTAGACATCGAAGGGAGAGTGTTATGAAATAAGTAGATGTTTATTTGGACCGATATTCTTATATGTATTAGGGTTTCTTCATTATAAGTAGAGGAGTTCTCATCAGTTTAATATTTCGCTTATATCTTTCAGTTTCTATTATTTTTTTCTCTCTTCTCTCTCGTATTTTTCCTATTATTAAATTTTTACAACAACGACCTATTTATAATGTGTATAGTCAATTTATGAAATTAAATTTACCTTTTTTTTCCCTAACATAGAAAATTAAATTTACCTATTATAATGCTGATTCATTTTTACCCGTTGTTAATTGGCAATTGGAAACTAACATATTCTTTAGACATTTAAGAGAGAGTGTTATGAAATAAGTGGATGTTTATTATTAGTACAACTTCGTCTTGTTAAAAACAGGCTTACTGGTGGCTTTCCTTCAGAGTTATGTAAATTGGCAAATCTTTCTGCTATTGAATTGGACCAGAACAAGTTTGGTGGTCTCGTTCAAACAACTGCCAAAGGTTGTAGCAACTTCATATTGCAAATAATTACTTTACTGGTGAGTTGCCCAAAGAGATAGGTAATCTGTCTCAACTTGTGACTTTCAACGTGTCGTCTAATTTGCTCGAGGGATGCATTCCTTCTGAAATTGTTAATTGCAAGATGCTTGAACGACTAGATATTAACCACAATAGATTTGTAGATTCTCTACCAAATGAACTTGGGATCCTTATGCAGTTAGAGCTTTTTAAGCTTTCAGAAAATAAGTTTTCTAGAAGCATTCCTCCAGCATTGTGGAAGCTCTCCCACTTGAAAAAATTGCAGATGGGTGGCAACTTCTTTTCTAGGGAAATCCCCTCGCAGCTGGGCTCTATTTCGAGGTTGCAGATTGCAATGAATCTCAGTTACAACAATCTTACTGGCAGTGTACCATCCGAACTTGGCAATCTCAATTTGTTAGAGTTCCTCGTGCTCAATAATAATTATTTGATTGGTGAAATACCTAACACATTCAAGAATCTTTCAAGCTTACTAGGGTGCAACTTTACATATAATAACCTTACTAGAATGCTGCCTTCGGTGCCACTATTTCAGAATATGGAAGCTAGTAGTTTCCTCGAAAATGATGGACTTTGTGGTGGGCATCTTGGCTATTGTAATGAAGGATCATTTCCTGGTTCCAATCCTTCATTAAAAAGCATGGATGCTCCTAAGGGTAACATTATCACAATTATTGCGGCTGCTATAAGTGGCGTTTCTTTGATTCTAATTACAGTAATACTATATTTCATGAGACGCCAAGCTGAGACTATTCCTTTTTTTCGTGATAATGGGAGTTCGTCTCCAAAATTCGATATGTACTTTCGTCCAAATGAGGGATTTACTTCACAAGATTTGGTTGATGCGACAAACAATTTTCATGATAGCTATGTTGTTGGAAGAGGAGCTTGTGGAACTGTTTACTAGGCAGTTATGCCTATTGGGCAAACCATTGCTGTGAAAAGGCTAGCATCGAACAGGGAGGGAAGCAACATTGAAAAAAGTTTTCAGGCTGAGATTCTAACTCTTGGAAAGATTATGCACCGAAACATTGTGAAGCTTTATGGATTTCGCTATCATTAGGATTCTAATCTGCTTTTTTATGAGTTCATGGCTAGGGGCAGCTTGGGTAAACTGCTTCATGGGCCCTCGTGTAACTTGGAATGGCCAACTAGGTTCATGATTGCCCTTGGAGTTGCTGAAGGACTTGCTTATCTATATCATGACTGCAAATCGAGGATTATTCACCACGATATAAAGTCCAATAACATTCTACTTGATGATAATTTTGAAGCTCATATTGGTGACTTTGGTTTGGCAAAAGTAATTGACATGCCTCAATCTAAATTGATATCTGCAGTTACAGGTTCATATGGATATATTGCACATGGTAAGTTGCTTGCTGTCACTTTATAATTCTATCTTTCTTTTGTTCCATTATAATTGTTATTGTCATGCTTGTAAGATATGAACTTACCAATAATTTCTATTTCTTAATGGCAGAATGCTTACACGATGAAAGTAATAGAAAAATGTGATATCTATAGTTATGGATTAATTCTACTAGAATTGCTGACTGGGAAAACTCCTTTATAGCCATTAGAGTAAGGAGGTGATCTTGTGACATGGGTGAGGAATTATGTTCAGAAACATTCGTTATTGACTTTTGAGATGCTTGATAGTAGATTATACCTCGAAGATCAAAGTTCAGTTGATCATATGATAACTATAATGAAAATTGCTGTAATGTGCACAAGCATGTCACCTTTCGAACGGCCATCAATGTGGGAAGTTGTTTTGATGCTTATCAAGTCTAACAAGTAAGAAGAGAACTTTACTCCATCTCCAACATACACTACTCCTCTTAAAAACAACGATTCTTCATGAAAACAGGTAAGCGCATTATTCAGTGTCTGTCAGTTGATGTTTTGCAGCTACAGAAGATGGTATTTTGTATATACATGAAATTAAATTACTTTGTCATTGGCTTTACAATCGTTTAGAAATTGTTTTGTAATTTTGGTGCAGTATTGTAAAACTATAAGAGTAGGAAAGAGACGAGAGAGAAGAAAGAAAAAAATAATAGAAACTGAAAGATATAAGCGTAGTATTAAACCGATGGGAACTTCTCTATTTATAGAAGAGAAATTCTAATATAGATAAGGATACAGGTCCAGATAGACATCCACTTATTTTCTAACATTCTCCCTTAGATGTCTAAAAAATATGTTAGTTTCCAATTGATGAACAACAGGTAAAAATGAATCAGCATTATAATAGGTAAATTTAATTTTTTATGTTAGGAAAAAAAAAAAGTAAAGTTAATCATGACCATTTTGGATGAGAACCAAAGGAGAAATTGTAGTCCCATGGTAAAAAAAAATTGGAATTCAGTCAACATCATTAATTTCAACATCTGCTTTTATTTGGTATAAATCTGGTCCTATGCTGCTCTTGCTCCATAGGCGATCGAATCTTCAATCTTTTAGACTTGATATTAATCACTCATGCCATATTGATTGTTAAAATAGTGCCTTCTCCATATAAATTCAACTCCCTGAAAGATAAATAAATTCAAATCAGTCAATTAATTATTGAGTATTTGTAAATACTTTACTCAATAAATTGTACTTTTTTAACATAATTCGTATACTCAACCCATGTATTAAAAAAATGGAATTACAGAAAAATGTAAGTTATAATTGTATTATTATTGGATGGCAGCAGGTGACTTAATTTAATAGTTTTTAAAGAAAAAATTATTTTTATATATGAAGTCAAACTATCAATTACCAGAAAAGTTTGAGAAAATAGGAGTGATATATCTAGTTTAGTGTTTAAGATGCAAAATTTCTAAAATAGTTAGATTTATATATTCAAAATTAATTTCCATTCTTTGTCTTCTATAAGTATATTATTTTGCTTCAAGGACTCATCAGTTATGCTAATTTGATCAGTTTATTTTGCTACTATTTTTATATTTTTAATCAAACTATTATTCAAAGCTAAGTCATTAGACGTGTGACTTACTGAATATTTGGTTAAAAAAAAAAAAAAAGAAAGACTTACTAAAGAAATTAATATATTCTAAAGATTTTGTATATAGCAGAGAGCATGGTCGATCTTATAGAGATTAGTCAAGTTTATTTCTAAAGTGCTAAAAATAGAAAAAAATAATATTTGAATTGGACAAAAATAAATAAAATTAAAGATAACATAGCAACAAACTAAAATTGAAAGCAATGAAAAACAAATACAATTAAAGGTATAATTCTTGATATGAAATTTTTATGTTTGATCATTAATTATAAGATAACTTAATAATTTTAAATCACAGATAAGTTAGAGGGAAACGAAACTTTCCCTACAATCAATATTTCCGTATTAATAGATTATTAAGATACGATTTGATAATCGGATTAAGAGAAAAACATCATGTTAAGTTCAGGAAAAATTTCTAAAAAATAAGAATAAAACTTAGAGAAATTTTTCAAATGAGAAGTTGATTAAAACACAAAAAATCTTTTTAAAGTTATGGGTACCATTAGTTTCATCTCAACTTCCTCTTTCTTTTGGTGAATTTTTGTTTGATTTTGTGGTTTTTTTTTGCATCTGTAAAACCTGTTATCTGAATTCACTTGAGTTTTTCGGTGAATTAAAATTGAATTAGGTGAAACTAATTCAATATTTGGAATCAAATTTGAATTTCGATTGTGACGGTGAAGAGATTTTTGTTGTTCGTTCGAGCAATTAGAAATTTTTCGAAGATGATACTTTGAGAATAAACAACATATAAATAAAGAATAAACTAACTGTAAACATAAGTAAACCAAAAACAGATAATAATCAATTATAAACAATAAATTTAAACAAAAAATAATTAATGGTAAAGAAATTAAAAACAATGGAAACAAAATACAAACAGATAATAAATATTAGGGAAACTGTAATTAATAGGAGCAAACTAAGAATGATGATGAAGAACACAAATCTTTTTTTTTTTTAACAGAGGAAGAACACAAATCTTATGGCCATTGAATTATTATTGAGAAGCAGACATCGATCTTGTAAGTGTCCGGATTGATCAAACAAAGCCCTTTTACTTGCATTTGCCAAATACATACTTTACACCGTAACCTCTACGACCATCATAAATATCAAAGCTTTTGTCAACATTTTGCCAAAAAAAAGTAGCAGTAGTATAAGGTAGTCCCAACTGCATTTGGACGAAATCTGAAGGTGTACGAGCCGCTGAATTGGTGTTGCTTCACGCCCAGATCGTCATTCTTGGGTTTGCAATTAAATCTCAAGTTTATGTTTGGACACAAATAGTTTGTCACGTTGACCGTGTTTTTGTCAAGCCAACTTGGTTCACTAATGCTTAGAAGAAGCAGAAACAACAATGTTGTTCAAAGATAAAAATGCATATTCAAAGGACTCATGTTTTGCTTGTTGCTGAAAATATTATATGTTGGTTGATACCTCATCACCTTATGTTCATACATTTGGAGAAGTAGGTTCTACTTTTTTTTAATATTGATACCTCAGCACCTTATGTTAATATTCAATGGTATTTTATACTAAAAAGACTTGGTGTTTATCTTAAGCTACCGTTACATTCTAAACTGACAATCTAAACTAAGTTTTTCTAATCTTACTGACAGCGTACAACCTGAGCTTGGCAATCTCAATTTGTTGGAGTTCCTCCCGCTCAATAATAATCATTTGATTGGTGAAATACCTGACACATTCGAGGATCTTTCAAGTTTACGGGGATGCAACTTTACATATAATAACCTTACTGGATCGCTGCCTTCAGTGCCACTATTTCAGAATATGGAAGTTAGTAGTTTCCTCGGAAATGATGCACTTTGTGGTGGACATCTTGGCTACTGTAATGGAGGATCATTTCCTGGTTCTAATCCTCCATTGAAAAGCATGGATGCTCCTAGGGGTAAAATCATCACAATTGTTGCGGCTGCTATAAGTGGTGTTTCTCTGATTCTAATTACAGTAATACTGTATTTCATGAGACGCCAAGCTGACATTGTTCAGTTTCTGTCAATTGATGTTTTGCAACTGCAGAAGATGGTATTTTGTATATACATGAAATTAAATTACTTTGTCGTTGGCTTGACGATCGTTTAGAAATTGTCCTGTAATTTTGGTGTAATATTGTAAAAATATAAGAATATGAAAGAGATGAGAGAGAAGAGGGAAAAAAATAATAGAAATTGAAAGATATAAGCGTAGTATTAAACTGATGGAAGCTTCTTTATTTATGGAGGAGAAACCTTAATACAGATAAAGATATGGGTCCAGATAGATATCCACTTATTTTATAACACTCCCCCTTAAATTTCTAAAGAATATGTTAGTTTCCAATTGACAATCAACAACAGGTAAAAATGAATTAGCATTAAAGCAAGCATCTCAAGGTTTGTACAGTTTCCAATCTCCTTTGGTATAAAACCTGAGAGCTGGTTGCTAAATAAAATTAAATCAGTCAAGCTCCCAAGCATCCCAATTTCTTTTGGCAGTTTTCTTCCTATGGAATTTTGAGAAAGACCAAGCAATTATAAGCTCTGACATCCACTTATTTCTGCTGGAATGTCACCAGAAATTTCATTCTGCCCTGCACAAAAAGTCTACAAATTCTTAAGCTTACCAATGGAATGAGGCAACGAACCAGAAAGGTTGTTGGTATAAGAAAAAACCTCAATCAAAGAAATCAAATTACCAAACTCCTCCGGAAAAGAACCAGATATTCTGTTATTGCATATATTCAAACGTCGAAGAAAAGTCAAGTTACCCAGTTCAGCGGGAATTTGACCACTAAATGGAAGATTAACATATGTTTGGGAATATATACTATATGTAATGATTTAGTATTTCCCTCCCTCTTCTAACTGAACTTTTTAATTTCATTGCAAGAGTGGCAACATGAACTACTTGATTTTCAAGTCTACCTCTTCCCTATCAGTTGAAAACACAGGAAATTGTAATAACATTCAACATAGTGCTTCAATAACTTGTGATGCTGCTGCAATAAATCATTCTTTCAAACATGTTTCAAACTTCATATCTCGTTTCTCAACATATGATAACAAGATTCTTGAGAAGAAATTATTATTACAATTTTCTGAGTACACGAGTATTTCCAACTTACATAGGAATATTAATAATTTACATTTATCATTTTAGGATTTTGTTAGCCCCAAGTGGGTACTTGGAGCAGATAATGGCCAACTTCGACCGTCAAGAAATACTCATGTAATGCTGGAGCGTTCGCCTACAGTTGCAGAACATCTAATTCCGGAATAGTTATATAGTGGAACAATGATGGCATGTTATCTGTTGACGTGCCGTAACCAACCTAGCAGCCGATTCATGACTACTAGTCTGGTATGAGTTCAAAAATACTATGTAAAACATTTAGCGATTAACTAAACTTTCTGAATTTTTAATGGAACCTTAAATTTTATAATCATTTTAGCATCTAAACAACAACCACAACAAGCTTTAGTCCCAAACAAGTTGGAGCTGGCTGTATGGATCCTTAAACGGTTAATCTCTCTAAACATAGCAAAAGCAGTTAACACGAGCCTTAGTTACTTTCTATGACATGGATTTTATGGCTCTATTCAAGTCTGTTATGAATCAAATCTACATCGATTTTCAAAACTCGTAAATCTCTAGATATTACTTCCTTCCAAATAGCCTTAGGTCTTCTTTAATCCATCTTAGCTCCATTGACTATCAAGTTTTCACATTTACGAACTGCCGCATGAGACTTCCGTAAAACATGCCCATACCATCGAAGTCTACCTTCTCTCACTTTATCACTGACTTCCGCTACGTGGACTTTCTTTCGAATATGAGCATTCTTGATTTTGTCCAATCTTGTATGGCCACACATCCATCTTAATATTTTTATCTCCGTTACATTGATGTTGCCGCGTTGATGCTCAACATTCACTTACATAGAACATTGCTGGCTTTACAACCATCCGATAAAATTTATCTTTCACCTTAAGAGGTATTTTCTGAAATTATTATAAAGTCATTATAAAATTGAAAAAAATGAATACTTGCTGTTTGAAGAAAATTTACATTATTTAGATGTCCACTAATCGTTAAAATTAACTTTATTGCGAAATCTGCTGTGGATGGGCGGCTGGGTATTCATTTGATGAATTCACCTAACAGGGAGGCTAGAGTGTATCTTGAAGCTGATGCTGTAGGGGCCATTTGGCCTCGGGTTTTCTAATTCTGGGTTTAGTACCCTCCTAAAAAAAATTTTTAATTTTATTAAAA
>CATIWJ010244532.1:0-30961 GCA_949640765.1 Croton laevigatus | reverse complement strand
ATAATAAACAATTACTAACCCTTTAAAAAACTTACTTTTTCACCAATACCAATAAAAAATAATAATAAACAATTACAAAACTTACTATAAATGGAAATGTAAACAACTCAAAAAAACACCCAAAAACGGAAATGTAAACATCTCATAAAAACAGAGGTAGTAGCAACCAATTTAATATATGAATTATACAAATAACAATTATTTTAACACTTGCAAGTCATAAGCCAATTAAACACATATGAGTTACATGGGAGGACAAAGTGCTAATTTGTTCAATTTTTAACAACTTCAGATACTAAAATATTCCCTTGCAAATTTCATAGTTCTATTTGAAAATTCCCTAAAAATATTTCATGTGTATTTGACCAATTTTGCATATATATATATATATATATATATATATATAGAGGTATTGTTTGGTAACCTAGGTTTTCTATGTTAAAAAAAACTAGGTTTTTTGGAGTCACGAGATAATTAGTATTGGTCACTATATATTAGAGAGGAAACCAGCAATGCTCAAAGACGGGTTAGTAGCAAAATTCAAATAAAAAGATTTAACTACATAATTAGTAGCAAAATTTAGGAATATATTGTGTTAATTGTGATGTTGTATAATTATAAACATATTACATCCCTTCTTATATTTATCCTTTGGTCATATACTATCTATTTATATATCTCCGAAAACCCTTGGCCAATGTATATGATCTCTATAAAGGAATATGCATTATGGATGAATCATATGAATTGATTGTTGATGACATACTGATGAGAAAAATAGAAATCAGGGGAAAATATTCTCTATCACTCAATTAATTTAGTCATATTTACAAGCATTTATAGACTCTCATATTAACATGCATTTACCTATATACCCTTACATCAATATATCCTAACACCCCCCTCTCAAGTTGAGCATGCCAATGCTCAACTTGCACAAAGAAATAAAAAAAACTAAGCTATTTACAACTCTGTTGACATTTACAATTTCCATCATGTACGTGTAAAAAAAAAAACTAGCAAAAGCACAACTGCAATAGTAATGTAGTTCAGAAGAACGAATGCATTTGTTGATGGCTAATGTGTAAATCCTTCATGAAGTAATTTCTTCACCAAAAAAAACATCATAGCAGTACTCCCTTTCTTGCGTACATCTGTGTTATTTCTCATATGAATCACAGCCCTTTCAATTTCTGAAACAATTATCAAGTATCCAGGAACATCATTGACAATTCAAAATCAAGTGTCTTCAAGCCAAAAGAAGCAACAAATACTCCTCCTATTTCTGCAAATCAAATTTGCAGCAGTTACTGCAGCAACAAATGCAGCAGTAGAATCAATTTCTTCATACTCATCCAATATTTTAAGTACAACTTTCACAAAGAAAATTCAGCAACACAAACATAGAATGGCCTTTCAAATCTCACTGTGAATTGCAACTGCACCAACAACATCAAAAATAGTATCCAGTATGTCTTAAGCTTCATAATCATCTCTGCCGAACCAGTAGCTTCATCTTTCACCCGAAGTAACATTCAAATTAAAAGCAAAAAATGACTAAGCCTTTTCAACCACAACCAACCAGCTCAATATTTGGCAATGCTTTTAAGAGGTAAACACCAGAATCTCTGAGTCTAACTCACCTGAAAACCCGAGTTGACAGGTGAGGCTTGCCCACATTTATAAATCTTATTAGCCCTCTTCTCGTATCCGATGTGGGATTCTTTCACACCTCCCTCACGCCCAGATTCATCTGGAGTGTGACATCGGCAGTTACTCTGCAGGAGGTCACCCATCACGGGTGCAAGGCCCACCAAGGGCCACCCATTTCGGGCCATCATCATCCATTTCGGACTATCGTCCAAACATCGGTGGAGAAGGCATGCTCTGATACCATGTTGAGAAAAATAGAAATCAGGGGAAAATATTCTCTATCACTCAATTAATTTAGTCATATTTACAAGCATTTATAGACTCTCATATTAACCTGCATTTACCTATATACCCTTACATCAATATATCCTAACACATACGATGTGTTTTTCTTTCAAATAAAATAAAAATTATTTGTAGGTTATGAGACTAAAATTGTCACTAATTTTGACATAAAATTAAAACTAAATTATGTAATGATGACAACTATTATTATATCAGAATTTATTAATATCAGAGCAGCTAATTTTTTATAAATTTCAACTTACTTAATTGCAAGCTCTGAAATTAATAAATTTTGTTATGAAATAGTAGCATCTATTATGTAATTGTTACATAATTTTATTAATGTCATATTTAATTTTGTGAATTCAGAACTAGCAAGTTTTTTTAATGGAATAACCCATGTGTTTAACATGTTTAAACGTGAGAGATCTAGACGTCTATTATAAAAAAATTAGGAGAACTATAAATTAGTTATCTAAAAAGTTAGGGACCTAATCATAGTTCTCTCTAAATTTATTTCTAAATGAATTCTTTACTTATAATCAAATTTTCAAAAGGAAGATTGTAATAAATAGAAACTTTTAATATTTTTTAGTAAATGTCATACAGTTTAAAATATTAAGTGTCTTTTTTTTAAATATTAAATAAAATGTCAGTTTTTAATTACTAGTAAATATGCATATTTATTTTTATATATAAGTTAATATATATATTTACTAATATCGTAAATAGAAAATATTTATATTTTCTTATATCATATTAGTAAATATAAAATATAAAATAATATTTAGCTAATCTTTCAATTTCGTTGACATTTTGTTATAATAAAATTAAAAAAGGAACATTTGTTAGGTTGCCCTTCTAAAAAATAAGCCCAAAATAAGTAGATAATTTTATAAAGGAATTTTTAACATAAATAGCCTACTAAATTTTATCATATTTTGAAAAAATTATAATTTTTTAAAAAATAATTTTCAAAATAGTTATATTTTTTAAAAAATAATTTTCAAAATAGTCATTTTTTAATTATAAATATAATATAAACAGTTTATAAACATATGAGAAACATGCATAAATAATTTATAAACAAATTGAATATGGTGAAAAAATAAATACTATCTTTTTAAATACTAAAAATATAATTAGACTAAAAATTATTTTTAGACTAAAAATCTAGAAGTTTCTAATATTATCCTTTACGAAATCAAAATCAACTATCAACCTCATAATAATTATATGTTCCCTCAACAATTAAAATCAACAGATGATTTTCACCAAAAAAAAAAAAACTAAAATTAGTATATAATCCTCTCTTTAAGCAAGTATATTAATAGTAATTAATAATAAGTACATAATTTGGTAGTAGGCCGCCAGAAACCTGAAAAAGTGAATAACTTTGTTACGCTTACATAATTAATATTTTTGTTTGTTATCAATATTTAGATTTTTCCACATTATTTTTAAATTGTCAAAAATTACTTTTAAGTCCCTGAGTTAAATGCTAATATATTGGATCTATGAGTTTTTGGTAAATATACTACAAGGTTCTTATCTTGTTAGTCCATTATGCTTTTAGGGGGTTTCAGTCCAAATTGTTTCTTTTTCTATCAATTTTGAGGGTAAACGAATTTTCAAATAATACGAAAATATATTTTATTTAAGAAAAATGAAGAATTACTCATGTCCCCTAATTTTTAGTTATTATACAATCGGGTCCTTTATTTTTATAAATATATTATTTGGTTCTTAAGTATTTATTCTATTATACTACTGGAAATTAAAAAAATATATATATAAAGAATAATAAACCCAATAATCCAAAATCAAATATCATTACTGTCCCTACTATTAAAACTACCCTTTAAAAGCTTAAATAACATTTTTCAGTACAAATTTTATAGCTTGTAACAATTTTAGTACAAATTTAACCTTGTAATAAAAATAACATAATTCACATATTTTAGTACAATTTTAACATTTTTTTAAAACATAAATGAAATTGAAATAGGCTTAAATAGTAAAATCACACTCATTTTTGCGTCTTTAACCAATTTTACCCTATTTCCAACCTTAAATTAAAAATACTCTCAAATTGGTACCCATTAACCAATTTCACCTTAATTTTAAACTTTCAAAATGTATAAAAGCTTTTTTCCATTCACTTTCAAATTACATCTATTTTATAATATATTTAAAATTTTTTTAAAAAATAATTTAAATAATTTATTATTTTTTATTTAATTTAATGTAATTAATATACTAATTAATTTAAAATATATTTTTTAAAATAAATAATTTAATTATACATATTACTTTTATTTAATTAATTACATATTATACTTTTATTTTTGTTAAATTACAGATTTAAAAAAAATTTAAAATTAAAAAATTAATTGAGTTGTTTTGAATAATGCATGAACATAAACATGGAAAAACTATGACGACTGACAAGGCTATATCGAATAATTTTTGCCTCAACATATACCAATCCAGTCGTTTATGAAAAGGATGTGAAAGGGACAATGAAAAGAGCTTACTTCCACTTATTAAATGTTTGTTTTGATAAAAATCAATTACAAGCTATAGCAAGAACTTGTTTTGCCATTATTTTGAGGGACCTTTTGGATGTGCATGCCATTGACAGGTTGCAAGGACTGAAGTTCAGTTTGGAGGACATGCATAATTTATATATGGCTTTTACAAAGGAGGAAGTTCTGCAAGCTTTTATGGATATGGCACCAAATAAGGCACCTAGACAAAATGGTTTCCAGGCGTTATTTTTCAAAAGGCTTGGAAGGTTGTACAGAATGATGTAACTAAAGAAAAAAAAAAAAACCCTAAACAAGATTTGAAACAAATAGCTTCTCTTTTCAACGTGAAGAGAGAGTTCCAATATCAATGTCTTTTATAGACCTTTGTACATAATAGAAAGGAAATGTCAAAAATACAAAGAAGGAAAAATATTTCAAGTCAATTACAGTCCTTATTTTTTGCAATTAGTCATCACAAATGATGGAGAGAAATGCTCCATCTTTGTATTTCCATTTTGATAAGATTAGGTGTCAATGCAGGCCATTGAATTACTCTTATGCTCTATTGTATTAGGAATAACAGCCTTGACTTGATCAACTTTCTTATCACTCCATTTGTCATTCTTATCTCTCCGAACTTTATCACTCCAATCAGTTGATTCAAGCTGGCTGTTAAATGTGTCAAGTTGCTTAATAGCTTCCCTCAAAATGTGCTGAGGTTGGAGGCATAGTTTGTTGTAAAGATGATAAAGGATGGCCTTACAAAGTGGTTTTCTAAAGATATCAGCAACTTTATACATAGAAGAGACATGGCAAGTGATAAGAAGCCCCATTGAAACCCTTTCTCGAACAAAATGGTAATCTAACTCAATATGTTTGCTACGGGCATGGAATATAAGATTGACAGTCATATGTAATGCACTAAAGATATCATAAAAAAGGATCGGAGGATCTGATTGAGCAACTTGAAGATTGAGGAGGAGAAATGTGAGCCATGTTAATTTAGCTGCAATATTTGCCATTGCACAATATTAAGCCTCAGTGTTTGTACGAGAGATGCTCGGTTGTTTCTTGGCACACCAAGAGATAATATTGCTCTTGAGAAAGGTACAAAAACCTATTGTGGAATGTCTTGCAGTGGGGCAACCAGCCCAATCTGTATCAGAGAACGCACAAAGATCAAGTGTAGTATCATCAGTCAAATGCAAACCTAATATGATAGAACCTTTAACATAACATAAAATACGTCAAACCATTTTCATATGAGCAGCAGTGGGTGACTGCATAATTCACACTAAAAAAAAAATATCATGTCTCGTAAGTGTCAAATATTGTAAGGCACTAATAATACTATGGTAGAATGTAGGATAAAAAATGAAGTAGTATCATTAAGACCCTTGGTTTTAGACTCCATTGGCATAGTTATGGGTTTACAGTCAAGCATTTGAGCTTTGTCCAAACTGGTCTGAGCATAATACATATAAGAAAGAGGGAAAGTATCGATATGACGTTGAGTTTCGATGCCAAGGAAATGATGTATCAGTTCAATATTTTTCATTGCAAATTCAGAGTACAATAGTGTAATGAAATCAACTAGTAACATGGAATTAGAACCTATTTAAAGCATATCGTCAACGTAGAAAAGTAAGATTAATGTGCCACGAGATGAGTGTAATATATATAGTGACGGGTCAATTAAGCTACAAAAAAAAGTCATGTTTAAGCAAAAAAAAACTAAATGATCAAACCAAGCTCATGGAGCTTATTTAAGGCCATAAAGTTCCTTGTTAAGTTTACAAACATGAGACGGAAATTTAGGATCATGCATACCTGGGGGTTGCTCCATATAAATATTTTCACGTATATAGCCATGGAGAAAAGCATTTTTCACATTAAGTTGTCGAATATCCCATTTGCGAACTAGAGCTAGGCTAAGGACTAAACGAATGGTACCTAGTTTGATAATAGGTGAAAAAAGTTTCAAGATAATCTATACCATCTACCTGATGGTAGCCTTTGGCAACAAGACGTTCTTTCAATCGATCAAGAGTACCATTAGCTTGTAATTTAGCTTTGAACACCCACTTGGACCAAACAACATTCATATGAGATATGCGAGGTACTAAGTTCCATGTGTGATTTTGAGCCAAGGCATCAAGTTCATTAAGCATGGCTTGTCATCACCTATCATGTTGAAGAGCAGATTTGATAGATTGTGGCTCTTTGGGTATATGCCCACATTCAAGAAGTAAAGCATATCAAGGATTGGGTTTAGAAATGCCATGTTTTGCCCTTGTAACCGTAGGATGAGATGTTGGTTGAACCTGTTCAGAAGAGGAAAAAGAGTTAGAATCAGTATGCAGCTGAGTTGAAGGCATCATATTATCGATAATATGGTGAGATATGGTTGGAGTCAGAGAGGAATTTGAAGATGGGTAAAGAGGATCAGCACGATGACATAAAGTATTGTTATTTGAAGGTGATTCGGTGACATATGAGTAGTGGTGTGGTCTGACTCAGTGAATGTTGGACGAAAATTATGGAAGAGAAGTGGAATATTGATGTGATTTTTTAGGGAAAAAGACGAAAGTGGTGAAGCAGAAGATGAGGAATCAAATAAGGGATCTAGAAAATCTATAATATAGGTACTGAAAGATGACAAGGATCCTCTGGTTTTGTAAGGGAACATATGTTCATCAAACATGACATGTCTTGAGATAATCATTCGACGCGTCTTAGGGTCAAAACATCGATACCCTTTGTCCTTGTCACTATATCCTAAAAACACACAAAGAGTAGTTTTAGGATCAAATTTATAATGTTTGGTGTCCTATGTATCTGGATAACATTGAGAGCCAAATACACATAAGATGGAATAATTCGAATGAGCACCATACAAACGAAAATAAGGGAAATCAAAATTAAGAGTGGAAGAAGGCAATCGACTGAGTAAAAATGCTGCAATAGTAAAGACTTTAACCTATAAAAATATTGGTATTCCACAGTGAAAAGCCATGGTCATCCCAAGTTCTCTGATGGTTCTATGAAGGCATTTAACAATACTAGTTTGCTCAAGTGTGTATGTACAGTAAAGCTGATGTACAATTCCTTGTTGTTGAAAATGAGAACCAAGTCTATTATTAACAAATTCATCACCACCATCAGAGTGAAAATTTTCAATTTTTTTTTAAACTGGCACTGCACATAGCTTTCAAAAGTTAAATAAACATTAGTAAAATTAGATTTTGCATGAAGAGATATTAACCAAATATAGTAAGAATAATCATCCACAAAACAAGTAGAGTATTGAAATTTGCCAAGAGACAACACAGGGATTGGTCCCTAGATGTCACAATGAATGTTTTCAAAGACATTAGTACTAGAGAAGCGAGACAAACTAAACAAAAATTTGCTAAGTTTGCCTAACTAGCAACTTTCACAAACAAACTTTACTGCTTTATTTGTGCTAACAGAAATGAAATTTTTAGAACATAAAAGATGGACAACTGATATTTGTGGATGTCCAAGCCACTAGTGCCATAGCTATTCAGTCCCTGTGTTTTGACTATTTGAAAAATATACTTCCTTTGTGTTGTTTGAAGAAGGTGCTCTCGCTCCCTTTGAGTTGTACAGAACATAAACATCTCTTTTATATTACCCCATTAACATGGTTTGACTTGTTGCTCGTTCCTTAATGTAAAACAATTTATTAAAAAACTCACAATTTAATGGATATTGTGTCGTTAACTGACTAATAGAAAGTAAGTTTTGCGTTAACTGAGGTACCAACAAAACATTACGAAGAAACAGCTTATTCTTACCATCAGAAATGGTAGTATCCCCAATTGATTCTATTGTTAAAGGGTAACCATCACCAATAAATATCAAATCATGACCAGTATAATTTTTAAGATTTTGTAACATACCTGGATTAGTGGTCATATGATTTGATGCGCCAGTGTCTGTTGTCTGTTCAACATCCACTACTGATGTGTCTATGGTCAGTGCTACGAGAGCTTAGGGAAGATCTTCATGGCGTACAGGTTGATCTGGTAGGCTCTAGCATATTTTGGCAACATGCCTAAGCTTACTGCACAGTTGATAGGTCTCATTTTTGTACAGTTCTCTCTCTCTCTTTATTCATCATTCGATGTTTACCAGGAGGTGGTGGTCGTGGAGCTTGATTATTATCTTTCTATTGCATGAAGGTTCCTGCAGAATTTGAATGCTGAAAATTGTTGTTAGTGGCCTAAAAACCTCTACCTTTTGATGTAAATTGATTATTCTATCGATTGTGATTTAAATTTTGAGACTGAGTTGAACTACGGTGTCCATAGAAGGCATATAACAGTGTATTAGATGTTTCCACCCAGGTGTTTCGTTGGTTAAAACCTCGTAGCAGTGACACAACTTCAGTGTAAGAGGGCATAGGAGGTTTAAGCATTACTGTTGTGAAAGATTCATATTTTGTTCTAAGGTTAGCAAGCAAAGAATAAACTTTTGTCTTATCTGGCACTAGGCTCCCGATTGCTACAAGGCTGTTACAAACACTTTTAAATTATCATAGATGCTTTGCTAAGGATTGATCTGGATCTTTCCTGATATATGTGAGTTGTTGTCGAAGAGTGAATTCACTCTTGTGAGTCTTGAGCACATGCTTCTTTTATGAGTGTTTAAATAATCCACCCATGTAAGAGTCGGTCTTCTTTTCTTCACTTGAGATATTCTTTTGAGATCTCTTTTGTCTTATCATTTGTTGAAGTTTTTTCTATTGTGTTGTTGTCATACATGGCTGGTTCCTTTTTCTTCACCAGTGAGGAGGCCAACCATATCTTGGCTTTCGGCAAGGGCGAGTAGTTGTTCACGCCATAGGGGATAATTTTCTAAATTAAGTTTGAGAATAACAAAATTGGCAACATTCAAAGAAATTATGGAAACCATTGAATATGGGTATGGAACTCTCTTGTTTTACAAGAGGCTCTGATACCATAAAGAAAAAATAAACCTAAACAAGATTTGAAATAAATAGCTTCTCTTTCAACGTGAAGAAAGAGTTCCAATATCAATGTCTTTTATAGACCTTTGTATATAACGGAAAGGAAATATAAACAATATAAAGAAGGAAAAACATCTCAAGTCAATTATAGCCCTTATTTTTTGCAATTAGTTAACACAAATGATAGAGAGAAATTCTCCATTTTTGTATTTTCATTTTGATAAGATTAGGTGTCAATGCAGGCCTTAAATTACTCTCATGCTCTGCTGTATTAGGAATAACAGCCTTGAGTTGATCAACTTCTTTATCACTCCATTTATCATCCTTATCTCTCCGAACCTTATCACTCCAATTTGTTGATTCAATCTGACTGTTAGATGTGTCAAGTTGCTTAATAGTAACTAAGTTTGTGTTGAATATCTTGGAAGAGAATTCAGTGTTGGCTAAAATAAATAAGACTAACTTGGACTTAATTTCTAAGGTATCTCACTCTGAGATTGTATCCCAATTCAGGCTAATAAATTTGTGCAACATGCTTTATAAGTTAATTACAAAAAATATGGTGAATCATATGAAGAGGGTTTTGCCAAGTTTATTTGGGCCTGAACAAAGCAGTTTTGTTCTAAAAAAACAGATTATGGATAATATTATGGTATACCATGGAGTATTACATACTATGAAAAATACTAAAGAGAATAAAGGATTTGTGGTAATCAAGATTAACTTGGAAAAGGCTTAAGATAGGTTGAATTGGGATTTCATTAGCTAGACTTTGGAGAGTGTAGGTTTTTCAAAATTGTGGGTTCACAATATTTAAAATTGTATTAGTTCAACATCTATGTTGGTTATATGGAATGGTACGAAGTTGATATCTTTTATTTTGCGAGGTGGATTAGACAAGGTGGTTCCTTATCTCCATACTTGTATTTTGCATTAAGGAACTAGATTGGCCAATTGGTTTAGGAATATGTGTGGAAACCAATTAATGTTTGTAAAAAGGACCGAATTCAATGATATGGTTTTGTTTGTTGAAGCTTCTGAAAGTCTGTTGAATTTTAGAATAGAAATAAAAAGAAATAAAATAGAAACAATTTTACAAAGAAGTAATGCTGACAATTATTTTTAATAGAGCAAAAGTCTAATCAACTCTAAAATTGAAGTACCCAATTTATAGGCTTACAAAACAATAAAAATAATATAAAAATATCCTAAAGAATCACATTTTATACTAAAAATATGAAATCCTAGTAGAAAAATCTGCACTAAAAATCATAAAAAATATTTCAAAAAACTTAGTCAACCATATTTGAATTAACCCAACAAATTCCCTCATAATTCAAAAATGATTTATTATTTTGGTTTTTTTTATATGGAGCACTTCTGTCCCAAAAGATAATTCTTAGAAGAATGCCTCTTTCTTTTATGTTGCACATCTCACCATCTATCTATTGGAGCACCTCTCTCCAATTTGATGCAATTCTCATCCTCAAATTTTCTTGATTTTCCTGGAGCACTTCTCTCCAATTAGAAAAGAGTTTCTTCTTGCTCACTTTTTTGAGCCAAAGCCAAATTGACTTCTTGATTTTTATGACTGTAGTCTTTTTGCACATGTCCATATTTTTTGTAATTATAAAACTAAGGCTTACCTTTATACTAATAAGCTTTAGTCTCATGGCCTAGTTTTTTGCAAATGCTGCATTGAGAAATTTTCCCTTTTCCTTTAGAACCTTTGACTAATAAAGCATTCTCGACTCTCGACTCTCGACTCTGCTTCTTCTTTCCTTATAGCTCTCTTTTGCTCTTGAGCTTGTAAGGCATTTATCAGTTTTGCAAGAGTAATTTCACTAATGTCTCTTGAATCTTCAAGGGATAAAAGTTTTGCCTCAAATCTTTCCAACAAACTTGTAAACATCTTTTCCACAATCTTACAATTCAATAGATTTTCTCAAGCAACCAAACTTTGTTGACTACGATCATTATCTGGTCAAAGTATTGTTGTATAGTCTCCATCTCTTTCATGCTTAAACTTTCAAAATCTCTTTTAAGATTTAGTATATGCATTTTTCGTACCTGCTCAATGCCTTGATAAGATTGTTTTAAGGTATCCCAAGCTTCCTGAGCAGTTTCACAAGTCATTATTCTTGTGAAAACTACTTCTGACACAATAGAAAAAATTATTGATAAAACCCTTAGAGCTTTTGCGGCTTTTTCTTCATGAGCTCTTACTTGGAGGAGCGTAGGATTATCTCCAAGTGGCGGTAATTGTTTTTCACCCTCAACCAATTGCCATAAGCCCTGGTCTTTCAAGTGAGCTTTCTTCTTCACAACCTATGAATGATAATTTTCACCGTTAAAAATTGTGGGTGAAGGAATAATTTGATTAGCAGTCATATTTTATTCAAACTCAGGCTGTCAAGTTTTAAGGCTCTTATACCATGTTGAATTTTAGAACATAAATAAAAAGAAATAAAATGAAAACAGTTTTACAAATAAGCAATGTTGACAACTATTTTTAATGGAGCAAAACTCTAATCAATTTTGAAATTGAAGTGCCCAATTTATAGATTTACAAAGTAACAAAAATAATCTAAAAATATTCTAAAGAATTATATTTTATGCTAAAAATATGAGATCCTTGAAGAAAAATCTACACTAAAATAAATTCAAATCACAATAAAAAAAAATATTTTAAAAACTTAGTCAACCATTTTTGAATTAACCTAACAAAGTCAAACAGAATAATTTATCCATCTTATAAATATTTTGCAAAGCATCAAGGCAACGAATCAATTTGGCAATGTCAAATGTGCATTTTTCTGCCAATATGGATCATGTGGTTATACAATGCATTGCATGTATGAGTAGAATACTCATGTCTATGGATTTAGGCCACTCAGACGTTCCTTCGGTACGTTGTAGAGGAAATGTGTCTTCTCATAAATGCATTTTGGATAGTAAGAAGAAAAAGGTAAATGGTTGGTGAGCTAAACACTTATCATTGGCATACAATGATAATATCAATACTCAATACAATTTCGATCTATCTTATGCAGTGTATGTTGCTGCCTAAAACACTTTGTATGGAGATGAAACAGTTATGTCATGATTTTTTATGGCATGGGTGCTCAGAGGGAATGTGAGTTCATCTAGTTAATTGGAACATAGTGTAGCGACATAAAAGAAAGATGGATTAGAGATAAGAAATTTTAATTGTGTGAACAAAGCTCTGGTTGGTAAAATGTGTTGGTGAACTTTTACAGATCCTAATCTACTTTGGGCACGTTACTTGATAAACAAACACCAGGCTGGTCGTTTTCCTTGGACAAGGAATAATTAGTCTAGTAGTTTAGTGTTATGAAAGACTTTTGAAAGATGTTCGAGATACAACATTTTGGATTGATAATTGGCCATCACTAGGTCTCTTTATTTAGTTTGTACATTTTCCTGGGAATAATATTATTTTAAGTGACATGGTTCAAGTTTTTTTTTTTTTTTGGAAAAAAGAGTTATTGCAGCATATTTTACCTAAATATATTATTTGAGTGATTTTATTTCAATCTGGTTCATATTTTAAAAAATGTTGGAATTATTCCAAATTTTGTAAATTTTATTATTTTTATTACAAAGTTAAAATTGTGCTAAAATTTTATAAGTCATAAAGTTTGTGTAGATATTATTATTTAAGTCTTTTCAAAATGGAAAGACTATAATACTCGAGATATAGAGGTCTCGAAGTTTAAAATACTGTAGAATTTACCCATTGCTGTGAAACTGAGAGGGTAATAACGTAAAACCCTAAGGAGGGTTAATTAGACATATTTTCTCTTTTCTCCTTTATGTTATTGTTCTTTCTTTTTATAATCGACTATGTCTTCTATTTTTGAATTTCTAGTTTTTCTTTCTTCGATTGGTCCCTTGTTTCTTTGTTGAAGAGAGGAAGGATTAATGGAAAGCATAACATTGTGGCTAGGCGTTACTTTTTCTGGGATTGTTTCTTGGATTGTCCTTTCTTCATGTCTTAATGTGACCTTCTGGATTAGATCTCTTTTGTAACCTTAGGTCTCCCATCATGTCATCTCTAGCACTCCTTTTATCCTCCGGATCCAGGTTCTTCAGGATGATTTCACTCAATTATTGAAAAATTACATGCCATTTATATATAATTGATTAACTTTAATTTTTATTTTGTGTTTGCTATTTGGTAAAAGCACCATCATGGATTCCTGGATGCTTTATTCTCCGAGTTGTCTTATGTTGTTTCTGTTCCCTTTTACATTGGTTTTCTTCCTTTGCTCTTTTGAGTATCATTCCCTCTCCTTCTCTCTAGTTATTCGTAATTGTGTATTTTAATTGTCTATGTATTCTTCTTCTATCAAATAATTTAAATGCTGGTCCAATTCTTATTTCTATAGGAAATTTGGAATCCATACACTATATAGACCTCTTATTAAACAAACTCAATGGAACACTCTCTACAAGTTTTGGAGGACTTCCAAAGTTGGGGCACGTTGATCTTTCTCATAATGCATTAGATGGTGATGTTTTTAAAGTTTATTTTGAAAATCTAACCAATTTGGTGTCATTCCTTGCCTCTGGAAACAAATTTAGGTTGAGAGTTGGTTTTGATTGGATACCTCCCCACAGTCTAACTGTTGGATTTAAGGGGTTGGAGTATTGGTCTTGAATTTTCTCATTCGGTTAAATCAATGAATCATTTCTGTTATCTAAATCTCGTAAACTGGAGCATAGATATCTATCATGCCCTGCTTGTTACATATGTAAGCAACTCGTGCACCATTAAGAGTCTTTGTGCAAATGTCTCCTAGTTGTTCACTAGCCTTCATATAAGCTGTAGAAATCAAGTTTGGTTGAATTTTTTCACAGACAAAATGATAATCTATCTCAATGTGTTTAGTTCGTTAACTTATTCCTTGAAAGATCTACAGCCCTTACTAGCTTAAGAATACTGCTGTAGATGTCCAGTTTCCCTTTTAAACTCAATAACATGTAATCTTTAAAAGACGACTCACAATAAGTACCCATTGAAAAGTAAGAAAATGAAGAAGAATCTTCCTCTGAATCCATGTATGTAGAATCATAATCACTTACCATTGTATTGAAATTGTTTAGACATTTTGGTATAATTTCCCAAAGCTTCTTATTAGTAAGATCTAGAACATGTAAATTCATTATCAAACAAAGTTTTTCAAGTATCACACCATCAAATTTATCTATACGAACTTTAAGAATAGTCAATTTAAGAAAATTTTCTCCCATCCAACTTGGAATATTACCTATTAATTCTTTCTCAGACAAGTCAATTATGTATAATTATGTGCAATTACCAAGTGACCATGGAATTTCACGTGAGAAACTATTATTATGAAGGTGCAAAGAATAAAATTGGTTAAGGCTCCAATGAAAGGAGAAATCTTTCCACTTAATTTGTTATTATTTATAATTATGAATTCAAGCCCTCTCCATTTTACCCAACAATCTGGCATAACATTAGATATAAGATTATTTGCAATATCAAGAACTCGAAGATTTCTTAGTTCATGCATATTGTGACATAGAAACTTGGATAAAGGTTTAGAAAATGAATTATTGGAAATGTAATAGAATGGGAAGAGATTGTATGTTTTATTGAAAAGGATGTACATATTTATATACATTCTAACCTTTCTACTTTAGGAAGTGAATTAAATTTCCTATAATCAAACTAATCAATTATGACAAATATCTATTTATAGTTATTTCTCTAACACTCCCCATCAAGCTGGAGCATATATATCTATCATGCCCCGCTTGTTACATATGTAAGTAACAAGTGCACCATTTAAGAGCCATTGTGAAAATGTCCTATAGTTGTTCACTAGTCTTCACATAAGCTATAAAAATCAAGTTTTGTTGAATTTTTTTATGGACAAAATGATAATCTATCTCAATGTGTTTAGTTCGTTAACTTATTCCTTGAAAGATCTACAACCTTTACTGGTTTAAGAATATTGCTGTAGATGTCCAGTTTTCATCTTAAACCAAATAATATGTAATCTTTGAAGGACGACTCATAATAAGTACTGATTGAAAAATAAGAAAATAAAAAAGAATCTTTCTCTGAATCCATGTATATGGAATCACTATCACTTACTATTGTGCTGAAATTGTTTAGACATTTTGATATAGTTCCCGAAAGCTTACTATTGGCAAGATCTATAACATGTAAATTCATCATCAAACAAAGTTTCTCAGGTAACACACAATCAAATTTATTTGTGCGGACGCTAAGAATAGTCAACTTAAGAAATTTTTTCTCTCATCCAACTTGGAATATTACCTACTAACTCATTCTTAGATAAGTTAATTGTGTATAATTATGTGCAATTACCAAGTGACAATGTAATTTCACCTGAAAAATTATTATTGTGAAAGTGTAAGGAATGAAGCTTGGTTAAGGTTCCAATGGACGGAGAAATCTTTCCACTTAATTTATTATTATTTATAGTTATGAATTCAAGTCCTTCCTATTTCACCTAACAATCTGGCAAATCTTTAGATAAAGATTATTTGAGAAATCAAGAATTCATAGATTACTTAGCTCATGCATATTCTGACATAAGAACTTGGATAAGGGTCCAGAAAATGAATTATTGGAAATGTAATAGAATGGGAAGAGATTGTATGTTTTATTAAAAATACTGTAAATATTTATGTACATTCTAATATTTCTACTTTAGGAAGTAAATTAAATTTTCTATAATTAAACTAACTGATATAGGACAAATATCTATTTACATGTATTTCTCTAACACTCCCCCTCAAATTGGAGCATAGATATCTATCATGCCCCGCTTGTTACATATGTAAGCAACTCGTGCACTATTAATAGCTTTTGTGAAAATATTCCCTATGTTGTTCACTAGTCTTCACATATGTTGTAGAAATCAAATTGTTGAATTTACGGACAAAATAACAAGCTATCTTAATGTGTTTAGTTCGTTAACTTATTCCTTTAAAGATCTACAGCCCTTACTAGCCTAAAAATACCGTTGTAGATGTCCAGTTTTCTTTTTAAACCTAATAACATGTAATATTTAAAGGACGATTGACAATAAGAACCCATTGAAAAATAAGAAAATAAAGAAGAATCTTACTCTAAATCCATCTATGTGGAATCACCATCACTTACTATTGTGCTGAAATTGTTTAGACATTTTGGTATAGTTCCCAAAAGCCTATTATCTGCAAGATCTAAAACATGTAAATCCATCATCAAACAAAATTTCTCAAGCATCACACCGTCAAATTTATTTGTGCAAACGTTAAGAATAGTCAACTTAAGAAATTTTTCTCCCATCCAACTTGGAATATTACCTATCAACTCATTCTCAGATAAGTTAATTGTGTATGATTCTGTGCAAATACCAAGTGACTATGGAATTTCACCTGAGAAACTATTACTGCGAAGGTGTAAAGAATGAAGCTTGGTTAACGCTCCAATGCACGGAGAAATCTTTCCACTTAATTTATTATTATTTATAATTATGAATTCAAGCACTTCCCATTTCACCCAATAATCTGGCATATCTTTAGATAAAAGATTATTTGGAATATTAAAAACTCACATATTTCTTAGCTCATGTATATTGTGACATAGGAACTTAGATAAGGGTCCAAAAAAATGAATTATTAAAATTGTAATAGAATGGAAATAGATTGTATGTTTTATTAAAAAAGGTATATATATATATATATTTATATATATTCTAACCTTTCTACTTTAAGAAATAAATTAAATTTTTTATAATCAAGCTAACTGATTTAAAACAAATATCTATTTACATTATTTCTTTAACACTCTCCCTTAAGCTGGAGCATAAATATCTATCATGCCCCGCTTGTTACATATGTAAGTAACTCGTGCACCATTAAGAGCCTTTGTGAAAATGTCTCCTAATTGTTCACTAGTCTTCACATAAGCTGTAAAAATTAAGTTTGATTGAATTTTTTCACGGATAAAATGACAATTTATCTCAATGTGTTTAGTTCATTAACTTATTCCTTGAAGATCTACAGCCATTAATAGCTTAAGAATACTGCTGCAGATGTCCAGTTTCCCTTTTAAGCCCAATAACATATAATCTTTAAAGGACAACTTGCAATAAGTACCTATTGAAAAATAAGTAAATAAAGAAGAATCTTCCTCTGAATCCATGTATGTGGAATCACTATTACTTACCATTATATTGAAATTGTTTAGACATTTTGGTGTAGTTCCCTAAAGCTTATTTTCGGTAAGATCTAGAACATGTAAATTTATCATCAAACAAAGTTTCTCAAGTATCACACTATCAAATTTATCTGTGCGAACTTTAAGAATAGTCAACTTAAAAAAGTTTTCTTCCGTCCAACTTGGAAAATTACCTACTAATTCATTCTCAGATAAGTCAATTGTGTATAATTATGTGCAATTACTAAGTGACCATGGAATTTCACCTGAGAAAATATTATTACGAAGGTGCAAAGAATAAAGTTGGTTAAGGCTCCAATGGACGGAGAAATCTTTCCACTTAATTTGTAACTATTTATAATTATAAATTCAAGTCCTCCCCATTTCACCCAACAATCAGGCATATCTTTAAATAATAGATTATTTGCAATATTAAGAAGTTTTAGATTTCTTAGCTCATGCATATTGTAACAAAGAAACTTGGATAAGGGTCCATAAAATGAATTATTTAAAATATAATAGAATGGGAAGAGATTGTATGTTTTATTAAAAAGGATGTACATATTTGTATATATTCTAACTTTTCTATTTTAGGAAGTAAATTAAATTTCCTATAATCAAGCTAACTAATATAGGAAAAATATCTATTTACATTTATTTCTCTAACACTCCTCCTCAAGCTGGAGCATAGATATCTATCATGTCACGCTTGTTACATATGTAAGTAACTCGTCCACCATTAAGAGCCTTTGTGAAAATGTCTCCTAGTTGTTTACTAGTCTTCACATAAGCTGTAAAATCAAGTTTGGTTGAATTTTTTCATGGACAAAATGACAATATATCTCAATATATTTAGTTCGTTAACTTATCCCTTGAAAGATCTACAGTCCTTACTAGCATAAGAATACTACTGTAGATGTCTAGTTTCCCTTTTAAACTAAATAATAAGTAATATTTAAAGGACGACTCACAATAAATACTCACAATAGTTATCATCAAACAAAGTTTCTTAAGTATCAAACTATCAAATTTATCTGTGCGAACTTTAAGAATAGTCAACTTTAAAAAGTTTTCTTCCGTCCAACTTGGAAAATTACCTACTAATTCATTCTTAGATAAGTCAATTGTGTATAATTATGTGTAATTACTAAGTGACCATGGTCACCTGAAAAACTATTATTACGAAGGTGCAAAGAATGAAGGTTGATTAAGGCTCCAATGAATGGAGAAATCTTTTCATTTAATTTATTATTATTATTTATAATTATGAATTCAAGCCCTTCCTATTTCACCCAACAATTTGGCATATCTTCAGATAAAAGATTATTTGCAATATCAAAAACTCACATATTTCTTAGCTCATGCATATTGTGACATAGGAATTTGGATAATGGTCCAGAAAATGAATTATTGGAAATGTAATAGAATGGGAAGAGATTGTATTTCTCTAACACTCCCCCTCAAGCTGGAGCATAGATATCTATCATGCCCTGCTTGTTATATATGTAAGTAACTCGTGCACCGTTAAGAGCCTTTGTGAAAATGTCGCCTAGTTGTTCCCTAGTCTTCATATAAGCTATGGAAATCAAGTTTTGTTGAATTTTTTTCATGAACAAAATGACAATTTATCTCAATGTGTTTAGTTCATTCATGAAAAACAGGATTTGAGGCAATATGAATTGCAGCTTGATTATCATACCATATCTTTGCTGGACTTGTTACCTTAAAACTAATCTCAGCTAGGAGTTAGGAGACCCACATCAATTCACTTGATGATTGTGTCATTGCTCGATACTCAAATTATGCACTAGATCGTGATACCACATTTTGTTTCTTACTCATCCATGAGACCAAATTATCACCAACAAAACACACTATACTCAATAATGGATCTCTGATCAATCTTGGAGCTTGCCGAATCTGCATCAGAGAAACATTCAATATTTCTATGTCTATGATTTTAATACAGAATACCTTGCCCAGGAGTACCCTTGAGATGACATAGTATTTGTTCTAAAGCTAACCAATGATGGACTGTAGGGGAGGATATAAACTAGCTCACAACATTGACTGAATAAGCAATATCAGGACGAGTTACTGTGAGATAGTTTAGTTGAAAGCTCTAAATACGGAAATTAAAACTCACACAAAATGGAGTTTTCAACTGCATAAATTAACAAATTGAAAACATAATTTAAAAATTGTTAAACAAAGAATTGCTTTGAAGGGAACCAGTCTTAAGGGATCCTAATTAAAATTGAAACTCGTATAAAATTGAGTGACCAATTGTATATATTACTAAATTGAAAACAGAATTTGAAAATTATTACATAAAGAACCACTTGGAAGGAAACACAATACCGAACACAAAATCAATGAACCACTTTAAAGGGAATGCAATATCAAACCGAGCCGAATCTGAAATTGAAGAACCGATAAACAACTAATTTTAACCGATCTCAATTGAAATTGAAAGTAGTAAAGAATCGAGAGTAGAACTATGAAAATTACCTAATTCAAAACACAATTTTATAATTATTGTACAATAGACCTCTTTGACAAGAACACAGTACCAAACTAATTTCGAAATTGAAGAACTGTTAAGGAACCGATCTTAAGGGATCCCAATTAAAATCAAAACTCGTATAGAATCGATTGTGCAACTGCATATATTACAAAATTGAAAATAGAATTTGAAAATTAGTACACAAAGAACCACTTTGAAACACAACACCGAACCCCAAATCAAAGAACCAGCAAAAAAATCAAATTTAAAGGATCCCAGCCGAAATCGAAACTCATAAAGAACTGAGTATAAACGTTCGTAAATTATCAAATTGAAAACATAATTTGAAAATTGTTACACAAAGAACTGCTTTGAAGGGAACTCAATAACAAACCCACAATCAATAAACCATTTTGAAGGGAACGCAATGCTGAACTGAGCTAAATCCAAAATTGAAGAACTGGTAAGGAAACGATCTTAAGGGATCTTAAGCGAAATCAAAACTCGTAAACAATCGAATGTACAAGTACATAAATTACCAAATTGAAATTCAATTTGACAATTATTACATAAAAACCGGTTTGAATGGAACATAGAACCAAGCCGAAGCCGAAATTGAAAAACCGGTAAGGAACCGATTTTAAGAGATTCCCATCGAAATCTAAAATTGTAAAGAATCATGTATACAAGTACATAAATTACTAAATAGACCACAATTTTAAAATTAGTACACAAAGAACTTCTTCGAAAGAAATATAATCATTTATTTTATACAAATAAATTATTAAATGATATAATAATCAAATTGTTATTTAATGAATATATATTTTTGCAGTAAGTATATATTAAACCATATAATTTCTTTAAAAAAAAATTAAACCGATTTATTTTTAAAGCATTCATTTTTTTTTCCAACTCCAAATTTAAAAAAAATATATAATACTAAGTGGCAAAAAAGAATTTATAAATTTGAAATTGAGTTATTTATAATTTTTATTTCTCCAAATTTAAAAACACATCATACTTAGGTGGCGAAAATGAATTTATAAACTTCAATTTGAAATTCTTTAAACCGTACAAGATAATTTCCTTAAAAAAACTGCCCAAAGCAATTAAAATTAAATTTAAAAATCAAATATACAATTAATTACATAGACTTCAACTCTCGCCCAACCTAATTTGAAGCCTAAACTCTCGTTCAACTATCTTTTCTTCTCATACATCTCTTAACAACTACTACCTCCGTTTTTTTCATTTTTTTACACTGAAATTAGAATGATTAGATTCAAATTTGGTGTTGATAGTTTGATGGGTTGGGTTAGGCAATTTCAAATTATCTCTGTGATTGGAATCTTCAAATCTTCAAGTTGATCACAACACAATTCTGAAGAACAAAAGAGGAATCTCTTAAATGATTTGGATTTAACGAGTTACTGAGGCCATAAGATATTTTCTCAGCTTAATTTTATGATTGAAGGTTAGTAGAAACTTGATTTTGTTTTGAAAACGTTTGTGTTCTGCTTGTGCTCTTAATGAAATGCTGTCATTAACCGGAGATGAAGTTGAACTCATGGGACCTGAGCTGGTGCTAGCAGGTGAAGCCATGGTAAGTTACTTGCATCTTTTGTTTGTCTATTGCATTTAGGCATATTTCTAAAATTGTTCATGAGCAAAATTTTATTGAAATGTGCAATGTTTAAATCAATGATCAGCAAGACTAGTTTCCTGATTCCTCTATTGCTTTAATTGCTTTGCTTTTTTATGAATGAATTGCCTTTTATTTGGTCCCATTCATAGATAAGTTCTTGGCTAGCTATTGTTGGGCATAACCAATTCTACATAAGGAGCTAGTTTTCTAAATTACACATAAAAATATCAGTCATTGCATTTTGTAAATCATCAATTTACAGAAACTAGCTCCAAAAATATGATTTTATTATGGATTTTGCATGCATGGTCAAATTGAAATAACCTACAAATATTTTCATTTTTATGCAAAAATAATAATATTATATTTGATCAACATGTGTACATTAGTTGATTTATATGTGTACAATAATTTATCAATATTTGATCAATATGTGCATAATAATTTATCAATAGTTGTAAAATAGTTGAACAATATTTGAACACAATAGTTGAATATAGTTTGTTCTTGTTTTGAACCTATTTTGTACATTTTTTTTTTACACCAAATTATTTGTAAACTTGCAACTTCAACAAAAAAAAGCATTTATTTAATGCATGAAATAATATATTTTTTATAATTATAATTGTAATTGTAATTTAAAGATGAACATTTTTATATAACTGTTGAACATTTTGTGTATAAATTTTTTTTTTATTTGACATTGCTGAATTTTTTTTTTCATATTTTTATATTAATTTTTTGTATTTTTATTGATTTTATTAGTTTTTTATTGAATAATTTTTCTACAAATGTATAATTTTTGTACAAAATTTTTATTTATTCATTTTACATTTGTTGTATAAAAATGTATATTTTTCTTTTATAAAATTATTATTTTACGTAATTATTTAAATTATTTTTTTGAGGTGAGCTATTTCTGTTAAAGAAAGCCTTGTCCATACTATTTTTATCAATGAAAACTTACCTATACTATTTTTTTATCAATTGAAAACTTGGCTGAATTATTTTTGTAATAATACTATATTTTTGGATTTTTTTTTTTTCTGTCACATTCCTAAGTTATATACAACTTTTTCTTGGACTTTCACTCTGCTCTGTTCACGTGTTAGAAGAACAGTTTATCCAAAATTATCTATACTTCTAGCCTAGAAACAATCAAACAAAATGAAATAAAGATAATTAGTCCACTTGATAAAGGCAAGCTCCCAAAAAGCCACAACAGTCCGCTCTGCCTCCAGATAATGAAACTCCAAAAAAAAAAAAAAAAAAATCTCCAATTGAATCTTAGATAGAGTGCTTAGAATTATGTTAAATATCCAAATCATATGATGAATGTAACATTGTATCACAGTCCAAAATTGATCTAGAAAACTGGTCGAGAAGAAGAACCATTTTCATCCTTTTTTGAGTTCCTTAGTTCAGTTAATCAGAGGTTTAAAAGATAGACAAATCTGGAGGTGGTCCATACACAGTCTTCCATGAAAATGGGATGAGCCACTTACCATCTTCACCGCCTGACAAAGGAAACATTAACAAAGTCAAGGGAACTACTCATGTTTACTATAAATTAATAATCAACTACGAAATATTATTTGCTGCATATTCAATGAAATTCAAATCTTTGAAGCATGTGTTCCAGGACAAAACTGACCATGGGAATTGTTTAGAGTGATCCCCAAGAGTTTACATGCCGCCTCAGCCAAATGAAAAGCATCAGGTATGTTATCTCCTTCGGAGCAATAACATAATAAGCATGTAACTTTCAAACCTTTTGCCTGATTCAAAAACAAGAGCCATCAGTGAAATCATTTTGATCGATCAATATTGAACATTATATTTAAACTGGACAGCTATAATGCTAATTCTTCTTCACAACAGAGAAAGGCTAAGACCAATATCATTGGCATAGGGCTGGATATTGGCAAGTGTGCCATGTGCACTGTTCAGCTACAAGGGAGAATGTTTTTCTGACAGTAGCAGAAGCACTACATTAGCTGACTTTTGGCAGAAAACAATGAGGACACCCCAGGAGCGTGCAACTCAAAAAAGGTGACTACAAAATTTACAGCTAAAGTATATGAAATGTAAATCAAATTTGAAGATTGTAAGAAATGAAAGAGGAGGAAACAGAATGTGTTCCTACAATTTTCATTCGAAGGTATTTGTATAATTAGCTTTACTAAGGATACCTTCAAACAAGAAAAGAGTGCTGCAAAAGGCAAACTTGGATAGTAGTCCTCTTCATCGAGTTCATCTTCAAACGGCAATCTGTTTTCTCCCAAAGCATTTCCTTCTGCAAAAGCACTAAGATATTCCCAAGACCTCTGAGCAGGGTTATATTCCTGCAGTCTCTTCCACCCAAGTTTTTCACAGTAATCATCTGTACCATCACTGCTGGCACTAGATAGGTAATACGTCTGCAATCCACTGAAATGATGGAACAAACAATTAACATTACAAAAATCTTGTTATGTTGCAAAACAGAGTAATCTGTTCAATGCTTGGATTCCAGGAAGGCAGGAAAATTTGGCTATAATGCAAATCCATTTTTAAATCAATCATTTTTGATAAAAACTGGTCATTATTTCATGCTTAAAGTTTGAGCATAATGCAACAACAAAAATGCGCGTGTACCATTCCATTTGAAAGCATAACATAACATAACAATCAACATGCTAGTACACAGAGCTGAACTTTTTAAGTTACAGACTTAGTTGTTATTAAATCAGGTTTCAGCAATAACAAGTGATTGGACACAGATGACTGTAAATACTCGGGCAATTTAAAGCTTAGAACTGCTAAGTACATATGATGAAGAATCTGAGTACCTTGACATATCAATTTTTTGCCATCTGCCAAAGTCTAAGCCAGAAAGCAAAACAATGTGCTTCTTTCCACTAGCAGCAGCAAAATTAGCCATGTTCTTTGCAAATTCAAGCATCCTGCCCTGTTTGAACAGCTTTTTATCAATCAATAGCTTCCAAATGCAAGTGGACAGAATTAGAATTTCAAAGCAATCATGAATTCAACTTCACATGGCTGCTCACAAATGCTAATTCTAAAGTTAATGCAATCCGCACATATGGAAAACTCTGATTCGCATGTTCCAAACCAATTCTTTGAGCTTCTCTATGACTATTCTAGTTTGTTTACAATGCAAAAGAATAAGAATCGTAGGTCTAAGCAATGACTCATTGTGATACTGCATAAATTACCTTTCTTTTTCAAGAAATGACTTGTTGTATTTACCATCTCTCTATAAGAGTGCAAATTAGTGTATAGATGGTCTAAGCAATTGAACATGCTTGTCGTAGCATGGATTTCATTTTCACATTTCGACACAAGTTTACATTGTGCAATATATATAACCCTAGGTGAAGCAACACATTGTAATAGACCACAACTGCATACAAATTTTAACATAGCGCAAAGTTGTTACTGAACACCATAAGCCCCTAGCATCAAAGATAGTGGAGGAAGGCATCCCCAAAACATTCTATACATGAAAGTACAAACATTTCCACTCAACACATGTGCAAGCTCAAAATTTACAGAAGTAAAGAAATGCTTTCAAATTCAAATTTTACCTGAACAATAGGTGATCGTTGTTGGACAAGAGTAATTGCATTGGCAGGGGAGTCATAAACTGCAAGACATGAAATAAGCACTCACTCAACCATTCAAGCAATGAAAACGAGCAACGACAACCCGCAGATTTCAATGTTGTTAACAACATGCACATCAAAATGGCAAATAGAAGAGTTCATAATACTAAAGCAACAATAAAAAAGCAGAAAACAATAACCTTCAAGAGGTAGAGCGAGTTCACCACAAGGAATCGGCCCATAGGCATCATTACCAACGCAAGGAAGAACATAGGGATCGTCCAAATATCCAATCCTCTGCGCTCTTGCTGATGAGATTAATAGATCCAAAGCCAACTGCCCCACATTTCCAATCGATAATGCAGGCTGAAACACACACATACATGTTTAACGTCTAATTTGACTAAAAAGTGAGAGTTTTCCTTCACAGTCCACCATTTTCTGAGCAACCAAACAGAGTTAAATTGCAACAAACCCTAGCTTTAAAAACTTAGCCAGAAAGTAAAAATTACGAAAAATAGAAGAAAAGAAATCACCAGAATTAGAGTGGAGCAATCTCCATGTAATTGCTTTCCTTCTTCAATTATAAATTCCATTTTCCTGAAAGCATCATGTAAGAATCCAGTCATGTGTAACTGTTGAGGGGTTGGTTAGATGGTGCTAGCCTACATATTTTTCTCCTCCGTTTAATTAAATCAACTCATAGAGGAAGATGATGAGTGGCCATTATGAGAAGACCTCTCTCCATGACAAATCCATCGTGAATAACCATTTATAAATCCATCACAAATCAAGTGTTCTCTAACTTTATTATGTGCTTTTTAAAAAACGATAAGCACACCGAATACAAGGACACAATATCTTGCCATTATGAGATGCATTTGCAAATGAAAGAAATTCTCAAACATGATATTCACAACTTGCCCTATGCAATAGCATGCAACTTCTATCCATTTGTGATACAAACTTATTTCTGATCCAAAAAAAATATAAGAATGCAAACATGCCAATTTAAAGTACACTTTACTACTATTTCCTTCTAGGTTTCTATTAATCTATTTCTTTAATAAACATTAGCATTTGATAAATCTTCTTATGAGATTAAATTAAGATTTACATATGATATATTCTAAGGACAACCATAATTTTGTAAAGCAATTCACGAATCATTTTAGTCATTAGAATTTATCACTTGAGCATTGACTTGACTTCATACTCAAATATGAATATAATTCATACAAAGACAAATGAATAAGCTATATTGTCAATCATATTTCTTGTTAGAAAGTTTAAGTTTAAAATAATTTGACTATAGATGTAATTGTTGTAAACATACCTTTATGTTTGATTCACTTGGATATAATACTCACGAATTAGAAGCTTCAAAAGTAGACCTGAAAATTAGAAAGATGTTAATTATTTATGAAGATAATCATGGCCCAAATTATAATTGAAATTACTAGAGGTAATTAAATTTAAAAGATGTATAGATGAGAACCTCACAATTTATGAATAATATATAACTCTGTTTATAATCATTAGCTATGCTACACAAGACAAAACAATATCAGAAAATCTAAATTAGATGAAAATTTTCATATTCAATTTAGTCTCGGAAAATAAAGTTACTTGCTTTCAAGTTTGAGTTACTGAAAAGTGAAGGATTATAAACAAAATAAATCAGCATTTGAATATGGATTATGGAACTAAGATCTTTCATTGGTATAGTATAAGAACCAACAAGAAGTCAAGAAATAAAAATAAGTGATGAATTATACAAGTCCATTTGAAATGGAACACAGCCCGAATTCATATTATCTAACTTAATATGAACCTACAATTCAATAAGTTTACCTTCCTTTCCTAATTTTGTTTTATTTCTGTTGTGTTTTTTTATTTTTTCTCAAACAGATTCTGTTGTGTGTTATATACAGCAGTCATTAATATTCAAGAGAAAAAATTTTCCACATTTCACTTGTTTTATGTCAAATTAATCAGAAGTCAAATTATGAGGAGTTGATTGGCTGAGGTTGATATTTTAGTATATTTCACTTATATAAAATATTCTTTCTTACCAACAATAACAATATTTAAAACAACATGCAGATAATCAGAAAGGAAATTAATATTCAGTGCCGATAATCACAATCACAATCAATAATAACGATACCTTATAGTCTCATTTATATGTTAAAACATACTTGCAGCTTTTAGATATGCGGCTGACGAAAAATAGAGCACTAAATCTTTCTTGAAAATCACAACAGTTTCACTAAAGACTAGAACACACACAAACAAAACCACCACTGCTCAAAAAAAGGAAGAGCAGAATATATTATACAACAAATGTTTCAGAATTCATAGCCACAAACGTTAAAAGATTATTGAAAGACAGACATGTATCGATGTTCGTTAATTTGCGATTAAGTTCTTGGGTTCCTATGCGTAGGTAAAAGATGGATAGGGCTCGGCGTAACTTGATAGCAGAATAAAACAAGAGATTAATTTTTGAGAACATAATCTTTACAAAACTAAGTCATGGTATCAACAAAGCTAAAAGCCAATATGAAATAAATCACCCAAATCAAGTCTATATATGCTATGAACCGAAACACTTGAATCCATGTCCTTAGACATAGTAATAGTATCATTCAACTTAATTTCTCTAGTCACATCAATTTAGTCTAAAGAAATCGTGATTGAGGATGAAATGCAGTCACAACCTAAGAATTAGCAAAACAAAATAGTAATTTGCATATGAAAAACAGTCCTCTGTGTGAAGCTTTTTCTGGAATATCATGCTAATTGTTCTATCTTTTAATAAGAATTTGCAATCAGGAAAAGCTTAACCTAACTGTAATTTTGACAACCCATTTGTTCTTTGGAAACAGCTCCTAACCTAACTATAATATTGGTTAACTGTAAATTGGCTCTATTAAACAATAAAATAGAGAAAATTTTCGAGGCAACTGAAAGATTAAAACATAAAATTCTTGCCTGATAACCGCGATTGTCGATCAGTAATGTGGTGGGAGTGCTGCGATCGAGACAGAAGTTAGTGTAAGCAGTCAGCGTAGAGGAATGGCCGGTTTCCGATAGGTGAAGAAGAGGAGAACCAGGGTAAGCAGTGTTTCTATTCGAATGGAGGTGCGATTGAGCAGATGGCGGGGCAAAAGGGTAGTTCTGTGGTGGTTAACGGCGGGGCAGGGAGCTTCTACTGAAGCAATTCGGTCGAAGCCGAAGGAGAGGCAGTGGCTGGCGTAGCAAGAGGTCTAGGCCGACCGGTAGGGAAGGAAGCTGTGGGTCGCGTCTATGCAGAAGGAAAAACAAAGAAGATTAGAATTTCAGATGGGGAGACAAAAATAAGGACACCAGGGAATGAAAATATTTGTAGGAAGACTACAATACCCAACAGAAATTTAATTCTTGCGAGAGCAGCAAGAGATGTAGCCGCGTGATTTACAGTAGGCTCCGTCTTACTGTGCGGTCGTCCCCATATATATATATATTTAATTTCTTTTAAAAAAATTATAAATTATTTATATTTAGTTTCGAAATCAATTTTAAGAAATTTAAGTTAACAAATTTGAATATGTTTAAAAAAATATCATATAAAATATGAAAAATCGTTGAGAACTGTTAAATTCAACGGTTCAACTTATTTTATGTGATTTTTTAAAACAAAGTGGAATCTATAAATTGTGACCCCTAAAATTAATCTTAAGATAAAATACAAATAATTTATGATTTGATTTTTAAAAAAATTTGAAAAAAATAAAAAAGAGATCATCTTTATACAAGGACGACCTTATACAAGACTCACCCTTTACAGTAATATTTCTCGAGACAAAGGCAGTTATAAATAGTTCTAAAAATTAAATCTAAAAAATCAAGTGAAAATATATAAAGACACTTAAAACAACCGTCTTAACTATAACGCTGCTATACGTCATATTTGATGTAATGAAATATCAAGGTACAGAGGGACTTCGCCACAAGGAGTAAGCTCATTAACACCATTACCAACGAAAGGAAGAACATGGGGATCATCCAAATATATAATCCTATGCACTCTTGTTGATGATACTAATAGATCCAAAGCTAACTGCCCCACATTTCCAATCAATAACGCAATGCTGAAACACACACATGGCTAATTTGACTTAAAAGTGAGAGTTTTGCTTCACAGTCTAACATTTTCTAAACAAAAAAATATAGTTAAATTAAATTGCAACAAACGCTAGCTCTAAAAATTTAACCAAATTACAAAAAATAGAGACAAAAAAATCACCAGAATTAGAGTGGAGCAACGCAACTGCTTTCCTTCTTCAACTATAAATTCCATTTTCATTAAAAATAAAAATTTCATTTCATTTCATTATATTGTATAGCTCTCTCCTGCTTCCAGAGGTGAAGTTGGAGACTTCAAGAACATGATAGACTTTTGGGTTTAATGGAGTCTTTCACCTGCAATCCAAAGTCTAAACTTCGCAAAAATTTTATTATGGACCTGGGCTCCCCTCTTAGTCTGTTAGCTTAACGGGCGTGGTTTTCACTTTTCTATAACACTATAACCATAAAAATATACTTTTATTAATAAAAAGCTTATTTAAGTCAATATAATTTTATTACTACCTCCAATTTTTTCATTATTTTACACCCTAAAAATACAAATACCAATACAACCCTACTTTTCACTAATACCAATATAAAATAATAATAAACAATTATCAACCATTTACAACACTTATTTTTTCACCAATACCAATACATAAATAATAATAAACAATTAAACCTACTTACCAAAAAAGGAAACGTAAACAATTGAAAAAATTTACCAAAAACGGAAACGTAAACAATTGAAAAAATTAGAGGTAGTAATAAAATGCTTATGTAAGACAATTGGATTCGATGATCTCATTGACTGATGGCCAAGCCATATTATACAGATTATAGTACATAACTGAAAATTAGAATTAGGGAAATACATTTTTTACTACCTAAAATACACTGATAAGATACAATATTCCTAATATACAAATGTTATGGTCAATATAGAATATTGCATTAATATATTCTATCACACTACACTTTCCTTGAGCTTCCCTGCCATCCATTTCCCTTCACCTTCATCATTCATATTTCTCAAAGGATAAAGATTCTATCTTTTTTCTCTCGTCTCTATATAAGAAGCCCTACGAAACCTTTGCTTCTCATATCAACCAAACTCATAAAAACACACACAAAAAAAAATTAAGTCACTATTTCATGGGAGGCAACAACAATAGACAAAATAAGAAATCCTTCAATTTGTTCAAATCATCAAGAAGAACACAGCGAGTAGACGATAGCTGCGACACCGTTTCAAATGCAAAGGTTTACCCAAGTGAGGAAGATGGAAAAGGTCCATGGAGAGTTGCTGCTGATCCTCGAATTGATACCAAAACCTCTGCTTTCATTGCTCGTTTTCATGCAACTCGCATTTCTGAATCTGAACGCTAAAT
>CATIWJ010244518.1:0-12721 GCA_949640765.1 Croton laevigatus | reverse complement strand
TCTATCTTTTTCATAAAAACATCCCTCCATGAATTAGTTTGTCAAATATTTTATTTTAATTTATTAAATATTTGACTCTTAGACACAAAGTTCTTCGAAGGAATAGAAAAATAAAACTAATACCTTGTTTGCAATAGTTTTTTTTTTAGTTTTTTATTTTCTATAAACTAAAATAAAAGATGCGATATATTTATTAACAATAAAAAGAGTTTATTCCATTCAAAAAAAGAAACAATAAAAAGGGTAAATTGAAATTAAAAAAGTTAGATATGTATATATATCTTAGGCGGAGATAATATATATATTTTGAAAAACCTTTAGGGAGTTTCAGAAAATCAGTTTTTGTTTTAAAATCACATCATCCAAAAATTGAAAATAAAATAAATAGAAAACAAACATCTTTCTTTCTATATTTATTTGACTGTTATCAATTGATTTCAATAATTTTCGCTCATATAGTTGACTGTTATGCGGCTTTAAAAAGGAATAATTATATAATTATTATTGAAAAAGTTGTTTACGAAGTCTGTGGATCCAATAGGACTACACATACACATGTCCCAAAATGAAACTCTAAGCCATCATGTTGGAGGTTGAAATAAATCACCACCACTCTTGAATTCCCTAATTAGCTACTTTGAATTACTTGTACAAAAAGATTTTGCTAATGAAATGAAAGAGCTTTCAATACTGATGACATGATGGATAAGGGGTTAACCCCAAGCAACCCCCGTTACCAAATGATCCGATGGGGATCGGCCCATGGCATGAACCCGTAGCATCGCCCTAGTTCGTTAGGGATTGACCGTTTCAGAATTGTGGACTTCATCGCAAGAGAGGAGATCATCTGCACAAGGACTTCGGGCATCGTTCCCAGATTGGCATCGTCCTCCACCTGACAATATCTCTACAAGGGCAGACAGTCTAATCAGCATCGGCAGGGTATTTGGAATCATCTGCATCTACCCAGCTGGCGTTGCCTTGGGATCGTCCTAAAGCCACCTGTATCGGGATCGGTCCATGGCTCAGGCATCGAAACAGTAGCCATTGCTCCCAGAACGTGCTCCAGATTCTTCGTTGCATGATGCTCCACGTTGCGAGATATGCTCCAACGGTTGAGAGCATATCTCCACCACTTCGATTTTCCAAGAAAGTAACCGTTGGGGGTCATCCTATACATACCACCTCAACGGTTCTCCGAGAACAGGTTAATCACTCACTTTTTATCTATTTTATTCTATTCTAGCCATCTTCTCCTATCCTATACTGACTTACTATACTGACTTAAGCATTGGAGTGTTTGCCCACAGGCATCACCCTGCATTCTTTCTGTGTCCAGTTAGCAAGTTCAACATCAGAGCATTATCGTTGAACGTTCGTCCATCCATCATCATACCAAAGTGACCATAGCTTGTCTTGGGTCTTCCAGTTTGATCCTAAGATATCAAATACTAATCCACATGCCCCAACATTCTTTTTTTTTTTTTTAAATATAGATATAAACTCACGTATCTACATGTGGATAGAAAGATTCAAACTCAGTCCGTTAGAACTTAAGAGTAAAGGTTTTACCATATTTTCTAGCTCCCAACCATAAGCCCCAACATTCCTTTCTTTTCTCAATCCGCTTTTTTGATATAAAAATGTGCATCTTTGGAACTACCATAAACAAAAAATAAGTTTTTTATTATTAAATTTGGATGTGAAGCCACAAGTTTTTTATTATTAAATTTGGATGTGAAGTCACAAGTTTTTTATTATTAAATTTGGATGTGAAGTTAAATTTTTTTACAAAGCATAAGTTTTTTATTATTAAATTTGGATGTGAAGTCATAAATTTTTTTAGAAAGCATAAGTTTTTTATTATTAAATTTGGATGTGAAGCCATAAGTTTTTTTTTTTACAAAGCATAGGTTTGTTATTATTAAATTTGGATGTGAAGCCATAATTTTTTATTATTATTAATGTGGATTCATTACACCATAATTTACGGAGGTGGTATTTACGAAATAACCTCCCACCTTCACCATTTTAATATTCTATTAAGAAAATAAATATTGGTCAACATACGACACAGGCATGCACGCGTCTTCTCCAACTTCTTTATATATACATGAAATCAGTAAGCTGAATCAATTTCCTCCTCGTGCATTTATACAATATTTACATTAAGCACTCGTTCATTTATACAATATTTACATTAATTAAGTTCTTCTTTTCTAGATTTTTATCTTTTCATCTTATTTATGAAGAAACACCGTGTTTAGCCATTTTGATGAAAATGGAGATGGGAAAATATCAGCGTCGGAGTTACAAAAATGTGTCGGTGCAATAGGCGGAGAGCTGTCGCTGGCAGAGGCGATGGAAGCGATTGAGCATTCAGATTTGGACGAAGATGGGTTGTTGGATTTGGAAGAGTTTGTGAGGTTCATTGATGGAGGTGAAGAGGAAGAAAAAGTGAATGACTTAAAAGAAGCTTTTAAAATGTATGAAATGGAAGAAAGTGGATTCATTACACCAAAAAGTTTGAAGAGAATGTTAAGTAAATTAGGAGAGTCAAATAGTATAGAAGCATGTAAAGCTATGATTGCAAAATATGATCTTAATGGTGATGGTGTTCTTAATTTTGATGAGTTTAAGGTTATGATGCTATGAGACTTGTTCATAGTAGTGATGTTAGGTAATTCTAGTCTCAGAAGCATAGGTTAATTGGTTTATTTGTTCATTATTTAGCTCAATTTTTTTTGTAACATAAACATTAGAGTTTTTTGTTTCAATGTAAAGTTCCTTCGACTTCTCCTTTTTTGGAACAATTAATTGTTAATTAAAAAGCATAGGTTAATTTTGTCTCAATCTAAAGCTACATTACAGTTTTTTGTAACATAAGCATAGGTTAATTTTGTTTCGTATATAGACAAATTATATATATATATATATATATATATGTGTGATTTTATTGACTATTTTTTATGGATTGACTTATTTAAAAAGGTCTAAAAATTGATGAATAAGAAACAATTAATTATTAATTAAAAAGTTTTTTTATGGAATATATATATATCAATATTCATGGATCATACATTTTGTTACATTCCCAATACCTATATTAATAGTAGCCGGACTTCTATTTTTTCAGCAGTGACAAAAAAAACTTCAACATATATAGGTTTTTCCAAGCATTTTATTATTAAGTATAGTCATGATTTTTTCAATAAATCTATCAATTCAGCAAATAAATAACAGTTTTTTTTATTAGTATATATGGTCGTGGACTATCAATAATGATTTTTCTTTAGGAAAACTACTATTTTACTATTGAAGTTTGGCTTAATAATGAATTTATCACTATATTTTGGCAAAATTGCTTTAACACTACTAACGTTTAGCATAAATTACTAATACAATATCGCTCCGTTAATTTTAACATTGAACTGTTAAAAAATTACAGATTTTGCCCCTCAAATTAACTTAGATTTTTATTTTTACCTTTTTTTACAAATTTGGTGCTCAATTTTATTGCACTTTGAATTTTATTTATTTATTTTTTTGCCAACAACACCACTTTCACACTTAATAATTTTAAAATCAGAATATAAAAACTCACTAAAATTATTAATTTGATAAAATAAAAATAAAAAATCAGTATTATTATTTTAAACATTTTTTCTAAACAATATAAATTTTAAAAAATACTTATTAAATAAGGTGGTACATACATAATTAACCGTTAGAGAATTCATATAGCCTACCCCAACTTATTTGGGACTAAGGCTTATTATTGTTGTTAATGTTATTGTATTATTTTAAGAAAAAGTTACAATTTTGTTCCTATATTTTTGTACTTCTGTTAAATAATGACCAATATTTTGTTAATTTTTTAAATAAGTAACATTAATACCCTTTAATTAATATGAATTTAATTAATTACTTAATTTTTTAATTAAAAGGTATTAAATTATAATTTTATAATTTAAATTAAAAAATAAAAAAAAGGTGAACTGCATGCCCATTGATGAACAGGGACCTACATCTTCTTAGAACAAAATCTCTACCGTCAGCCGTTCAACTATCACCGTCCGAGAATTTCAATTGATTTTTTCAAAGTCTTATGGTATTTTGATGCTAAAACTAAGGTCATAACTTGATTTATCATGTTAAGAGCTTTATTTTGGTGTATATGATAATCGTTTTTGTGGCCGAAAACTAGTTTGAGTAGTGCATGCAGTTTTTTTTTTTCCCGAATTTAAAACACATGGACAAAAAGATTTATTTTAAAAAATGCAGGAACAAAAATATACATTAGATGATAACATAGAGATAAAATTGTAATTTTCTTATATTTTAATGTTTACAATAAAAGTCAGTACTTTTTAGTTACTAAAAAATTCACGAAGAAAAAAAAGTTTAAAATAATAATAATGACTTTTTTTATTTTTTTTTTTAAGAAATTAAAAATTTTTAGTAAATTTTTATATTCTAATTTTACAACTATAAAATATGAAAGTGGTGTTGTAGGAAAAAAAATCAAAGTGTAATGAAATTGAACAACAGAGTTGCAAAAATAGTAAAAATAAAAATTCAAATCAACTTGAAGGGTCAATTTTGTAATTTTTTAACAGTCAAATGTTAAAGTTAACAGCAGATTGTGTAATAGTAATTTAGGCCAAATGTTAGTGATGTTAAAGCAATTTTACCAAAATATAGTGATAAATTTGTCATTAAACCAAACTTCAATGGTAAAATAGTAGTTTTTCCTATTATATAAATTCTTTGGGTTAGATCATTTAGTGCTTGTTTGTTGTTTGGTTTGGTCTACTTTACTTATCAATTGTATCTGATGTTCTTTTTACGAGCTGTGTATGATAGAAAATAATTAAAAGAAAGACCTTTTTGGTGGATTATTTTGATATTAAGGGTTGATAATCCATCCCCTGTTTCTGGACATGAACTTTTCAACTTCTTCAGTTATATTCACAGTAAATGTTCCAATTCAATTGGATAAGTTGAGGTTTTGCTCTTTTGAATTTATAACTTTTTTACTTGAAAGATCTTAATATGTTCTTTGTTTGGATTCTTAATTGATCTTTTAAACATCTTTTTAACCTTGAAAAAATTTTAAATTTGTTATATATATATATATATATATATATATTTTAACTGAAATATAACATTAATTACATATATGTTTCATGAGTAAATGAAATTGAGCTCCTCTATTTAATATAAAAATATAATCTAAAATATTTTTTTCTAATAAATGGGCAACATGGATAGCATTCCTACAAGAGTAAGGCTACATCTCTCGCCCCTTGAATTCGAGATATACATAAACACGTTAACGTGTTTTAAATCACGTTAACGTATTTTAAAACATATTAACGTGTTTCTGTATATTTCGAATTCGAGAGGCGAGAAGAAAAACATTATTCTTCCTACGAGCAAATACGAAGAAAAACTCAATTTTCGCTCATTTATTTGACTTAGTCTAGCTTGAAAGGTACAAGTACCCCAACTTTATTCTACATATGATAGTCAGTTTCCTATATGACCGACAAAAGTACTTCCATTTAATATTTTCAATACGTTGAAAAAGAATAAAAATCTTTATCCTTCTATATAGTAGTAATTTTTATTTTATTATTTTATTAATAAAATAATAAATTCTGAGTTAAAATAGGAAAAAAACTTATCTTGTATTAGATCATCCTTATATGCATGTTTTCATTATAAGCTCACCAATAAAATTAACCAATTTTAATAGAAAATGGATGAATTTAACATAAGGATATAATAGTCTTATCAAAGTAAAATATAAAAATAAAGCAGTTAATTTCAAAAAAATAGAAAAAAAAATTAATTATATCGAAGGACAGAAACGGAAAAATAATTGTAATTTTTTTCCTATTTTGAAAGTTAATCATGAAATACTACCTCTAATTTTTTCATTTCTTTACACCCTAAAAATATAAATACCAATACAACCATACTTTTCACTAAGACCAATACAAAATAATAATAAACAATTATCAACCCTTTACAACATTTACTTTTTCACCAATACCAATACATAAATAATAATAAACAATTAAACTACTTACTCAAAAAGGAAACGTAAACAATTAAAAAAATTTGCCAAAAACGGAAACGTAAACAATTGAAAAAACTGGAGGTGGTAGATCATAAAATAAAGAAGGCAATTGTACTCACACGCATAGATACTGAACATCACGCGCTTCATCAACATTGCCAACTTGACGTGGGGCCCATAAAGAATAAAGAGCAAAAGACCTTATAAGAGTTTCATTGGTAGGATATGCTTGGTTTTATCAATCCTGATTTTGTTGTTTTTACTGTATTAATTTAAAAATGACACTTTTTTTTTTTTAAAAAAAAAATCTAAAATTGACCCATAAACTTTATAAATTTTGTAAAAATACTCTTATGGAGTTAAATGTAAATAATTTGATTATTTTGCATTCCATAATATTTTGTTGTTTCCAAAAGGTCCTTGACAATTTAAAAACATTTAATTTTGATGAAATATGAAAAAATAGAAGTACACATGAGCACAAACATCCCTACTTGGTAGGGGCAATTTAAAAACATTTAAAGTTCAATACCTTTTAGTTAAAATGTAAATAATATAATTGTTTGTCTAATTATAATTATTAATTTTTTTTAATTAAAACTGTTTTTTAAAAGTCTTTAAAATTAATTTTATAATTTCCTAATTAGATTAAAAGAAGAAGAAAATTTGTTTATCTTTGTTTAGTAATTGTTTAACTTTGTTTATGTCTGCTTGTTTCAAATAGTTTATCTTTGTTTGTTCCTGCTTAAAATGGTTAATTTGTATATGTTTATTCATGTTTAAAAATGATTTGCGTTATGTTTATATTTGTTTATGTTATTTCAAACTTTTTTGTTTTTGAAACTTATTTATGATAATTGTTTATATTTGTTTGAAACATGTTTATATTTGTTTATGTTTGTTTCAAATTTGTTTATATTTGTTTCAAAGTTGCTTATATCTGTTTATGTTTTTTTTAATTATTTTTAAAAGGAGATATGGAAATTTACATGACTAACTATTGTTTGTAATAAATTAAAAAATTGTAAAATTGAGATTCAACAAAAAAAAAACATTAATATTAATCTACAATTTTTCATTAATTTAAAATTTATTAAACTACCCTTCATTTTAATTTATAATTATTATTTTTCATTATATTTTTTTTATTACTGCTAATTTAATTACATGAAGAAAAATTTTATTTATTTTTGTATAGAATTTTTTAAATTTGTTTATATCTGTTTAAAATTGTTTATCTCTGTTTATGTTTGTTTCATACATGTTTATATCTGTTTTTTCAAACTTTTTTATGTTTATTTCAAACAAGTTTATATTTGTTTATGTTTAATATGAACTTGTTTATGACAATTGTTTATATTTCTTTATAATTTATTTGAAACTGGTTCATGTATGTTTGGCGATTGTTAAACTGATATAAACATATTTTAAATAAACATATACAATTTTAAACAAATATAAACATGAACATTAATCAATTATGAAAAAACGCTTAAACAAATTTAAAAAATATTTTTAAAGGGCCATAAACATGCATAAACAATTTTTAAAATAGTTGTAAGTTCCTATAAAACCATAGATAAACATACATAAACAAATTTTTAAAATGGATAAGTTATGTTTATTATTAATTAATTAATTGCCTCTAGATTTTAAGTAAACTCACCTTTTTTTTTTTTGAATGAATAATAAATTCATTAAATTAGATCCGCCTGTAACACAGTGCGAAGAAACAATGGAAGATTGGTAAACCATTCCCCTACAGGTGTCGAAGAAGAAACCTCTCTTGTAAGAATATGAGCGACTTCATTCGCAGACCGTTTAACAAAACTAAATGAAACATCTCCTATGCTAGAAGCTAGAGATTTACAATCATCAATTACATAACCTACTGAAGTGCGATTACATACCGATGAATTTATGTGCAAAGTAAACTCACCTAATTATTCCTTCATACTAGTTTTTTTTTATATGCAAAAGTGTTTAACAAATAAAAATTTGAAAAGAAAGGAATGTTTTGACATAATTAACTTTTTTTTTTCTGAACTTTTTTAAATTAACTGTTTAATTCTCATGTTTTATACTTTTGTCCAACTATTACTCTTCTATTAAAATCCACCCATTTTTTAAATAAAATTCAATTGATTTTACTATTTTAACCCTGGGTTTATTATTTATTAATTTTATAAATTAAAAGAACTGAAAATAAAAGAAAAACGCAGGAAACAAAAACTCTTGATCTTCGATCTCCGATCTTCACCTTGTCCCCCACTCTTCCCTTATGATAGAATCAACACTCTACCCACAAGAGAAATCGATTGGTCTCACCTTTCATCACCTTCTCTTTTCTGTTTGAAGCCCACCATCTTTGAAATGATCAAGCCCGCCCCTGCTTAAACCACACAATTACTAAGAACCTAATGGCAGAATATGTTCATATGAACAGCTGGATTGATTTGAGAGATGCAATCCCTTTTCTTGGTTGGGTTGATGTGGGTGGACATGAGAAATCCATGAAAAGAGCTACTCATGAATTAGATTCTCATATGTCTGGATTTTTGGAGGAGCATTGGAGGAATGGAAGCTCGAAAGAGCAAGATTTCACGGATGAAATGCTTAAAGTAATTGGCGAAAAATATTTTCCTCGTTATGATTTAGACGCGATCCATAAATCTACATGTTTGGTGAGTATGCAAACTTGTTCTTAATTACTAATACTATTTAAAATAAATTAAAACACTATCTAGAATTTAATTTCTCTCATCTTCAATGGAACACCTTCTACTGACTTATATATTTTACATAATTAATGGTATAAAGGGTGACGTTGATAAATGTTTATGAGTATACACTCAATTTAAATTTTTTATTTCCAATGCAATACTTTATATTTTATTTTTTTCTTCTTTTTTGAAATTATAATTTAATGTCTAACAAACCATAATGCACCATAAATATAGACATTAGACATTTTATAAATAGAAAGTGAACTAGACAATATGAAATTTACATCATCTTCATATCCTAAACACACATTAGAATTGAAGAGTATTTTTTTTTTAAACAAATTCCTCTATTTTTCTTATGTGTCAAGTAAATTAGAGCAATACACATCTAGCATTGGAGATGCCCATGTTGAGTCATATGTTTGATATTGCGCTGTGTAAGGAAATTAATCAAGATTTTGCACCAAAAAAGGAGAAATTATAAATTACATGGATTGTACCGCTGAGTTGGTACAACATACCAATAAAATGAAACCACCACTTGTAAAATATTATACACTTGTAAAATCCAATTAATTTTGGCTTGATCCAAAACTGCTAGGTTTTGCGAACAGAAGAAAGGAAATCAAAGACCAGAAAAAAAAATTATGATGTGTCTCATCGGATGTTCAAATCTTTAGTTTTGTTAGTTTTGGGAAGGTTGAAGACTTGATCTCCACTTAATTAACATATTGTTGCTAAATTGTATTCTTAACCAATAATTAGCATTTTAATGGTAAAAATTTGTCTATGTAAAGTGGCCTGTCATTATCCACAAGGATTGAATAAGAAGAAATACATTTCGACGGTGAGGAAGAATATGAACAGATTGTTGGAGTTTTTATTATTTCAATATTAAAATCTGTGTTGAGTTTTAAAATTAATTGTATTTTACAGCTTGTATGCTCCCTTTTGGTGCTCTTTCAAAAAAAAAGGGTGGAGATGTGCATAGCTCATTACCAAATTACACCAATCATGCTACCAAATTATATTAATACCGACATAAATAATTGGAAATGCTTTTTTGCTAATGTTCCAATAAATCACAATATTAGAAAAAAAGAAAGGCTGTGATATATTGAAATTGAGATACTTATAAATTTAGATAACAAACTAGAATGGAGACAAAAGATTGAAAAATGAGAATTTTATTTCTATCAAACAAATCATTAATATAACTAGGATTCACTAATTACAATTTTTTTAATTTTTAATAAGATTCATTAATTATAGTTAATAAACTAAGTTACAAACGTAAATAATATAGTTAGAAAAAAAACCGTAAATAAATTAGAAATTAAAATTAAAAAAAATAGAAAATTATAAGATAGGAATAGACACAATGGTGAATGCAAAGATTTTCTAAAGTGAAAAATTACAGGGGATGGTATCAAGAGAGGATGAGTGGGTGAAGTGGAGAGTATTAGAAGAAAGTGGAAGTTTTCGGCGTTAAATTCGTCACGTGGCTAACTAAAATTCATAGATTAAGAACATTAAAGGGTAAAGTCAGCATTAATTTCAAACTTTAAATCTATGCCCTTTACTGGTAAAAAAAAAAAAAATCTATGCCCTTTACTGGTAAAAAAAAAAAAAATCTATGCCCTTTTAATTACGGGACAACAATTTTTTCCGTTGTGTCAAAGTTTTTCCTCCAGAACACTTATTTAATTAAAGGCCAAAAATGAAATCGAAAAATTAAAAGTTAAGAACAAACACATCAATTATTTAATAATGGAAACACATAATTTAATACGACAGGAAAATGGGTAAAACGACATTTATTGTCTATTATAATTCTACCTTCCCAAATAAAGTAAAGTGTTATTTGATATTATCATTCTTTCATTCTTTCTGTGTTTTTTTTCCGTCCATCCAATTTTAGAAAGGAAATGAAGGTTTTCTTTTCAATTTTCAGGGTTATCTATGTTTTCCTTCGTCATTATCTGTCATTGCATTTTAAACACAAATATATAGTGGCTCTCATTGAGTATAAGTTGGTCAAAATAACTTAAAAGCAATTTTTAAGTTAAAAGGCTTCTAAAAACCTAATTTTAACTTATAAATGACAAATATATCTACTTATTTTTCGAATACTAACTCATATGAAATTTTTTTTTGACCAAATAAAAGGTCATAATACTCTTAGACTCTTAGTTGTAATTAGGGTGGGCAAGAAAAACCGTAAACCAAAAATCAAACTGAAATCGGATCGAAATCAAGCTGAAATTCGATTAACCGATAAGATCGATTCGGTTTTTAGTTTTGTAAATAAGAAAACCGAAAAAATCGGTTCGGCCATCGGTTAGTAGTTCCGAAAAACCGAAACCAAACTATATATATATATATATATATATATATATATTAAGTATTGAGTTTGGATTTTTTGATTACTCCTAACTGGTAGAATAAAATCGAATTGAGTACCATATCTTTTCCGGCAGTACATACCAAAATGGAATTTATATTTGAACAATTCAAAATCAATTTAATTGCTTTGATAGAATTCTAAAGATCCTATATCTATCTATATGAAGAAGAAGAAATCATGTAACGAGGAGAATTCTTATTTGTACAAATGGTACTTCGAACTTAGAACGAGTATGAAGAAATAAACAATACTTCTTTATTTTTATTTATTTGTACATCTGAGTCTTTTAGAGTCTTTTCACTTAGAAAGATTATCCTTGTCTTTTGTTTATGTCTTGTATCTTTCTTCCTAACCCCTACCCTAACATACCTCATCTCCTTCATAGCCACTTCAATCTTCATGAATCATACCCTCCACTACTCTTTGTTTATGTCTTGTATCTTTCTTCCTAAACCCTACCCTAACATACCTCATCTCCTTCATAGCCACTTCAATTTTCATGAATTATACCCTCCACTAGCGGTGATCAAAATCGATTCAGTTCACTGAATCAAACCAACCGAACCGAAACAAGTAAACCAATTAGAGACCGATAAGAAAATATAAAAACCAAAAGCCGAACCAATCATACGTAAAACCGATATAAAACCGAATCAATTATTTCGATTCAAAACGGTTCGGTTCGGTTTTAAACCGAAAATTCCTCACATGATTTCTGTTTATAAAAGAAGAAGAAATTACAATAATTCCCTTTTTTTTTTTTTTCCTTAATCCCAACTTAAGATAGAAGATTACAACTACTAAGATTTCTTCTTTACAAAAAAAAACTTTTTAAGACCACCAAAAACAAAATCTAAATTACAAAATCTTTTATAATAATGTTCAATGAGGCCATATTCGCCAAAGCTTTGGTCTTTCTTGTTTGCTCTTCATCTTCAACATAACCTGCACAAAAAAAAGTAATAAAAATGCATGTAACTACAGAGTGATGTGGACTCCGTGATTTTAACGGAATTGCGTTTAGGCAAGTGCACCTATCGCTCCGTAGTATAGCTTTATTGGAGTACCGAATGTCGAATTCCACGGGGACTAAAAAGTACTAGTATTAACCTTCAATCTATTATTTAGCCAACAAAGCAATGTTTCGAGGATTATAAACTAACAAGTAAATAAAGCATGATAATTTATACTAGGATTGAAGACAAGAATAAGAATAGTGTTTGGGTATCGAATCCCTCTAAGACCTTTTCCTAGACTTGACTTGATTGACTAAACAATTGTTATCATGATTGGACCGTAGGAATTCCTGGATTATGCTAATTACTCTCTCGAGTCAATTAACACCTAAGGCTAGGTTGATTAATTGAAATCTCTTTCTAATTAAAACCCCTAGTCTTGCATTAGTTCGTTTTATGAATTCCCATATTAGATTTGACTCTAATCCAGAGGATTTATGTCGGCCTATCTCTAGGTTTGCATGCAACTCCTTTCAATTATGTG
>CATIWJ010244349.1:0-25802 GCA_949640765.1 Croton laevigatus | reverse complement strand
CCATCTTAACTCTCCAAAGTGGAAAGTTTGTTCCATCAAAGAAGGGTCTTGAAACATGATTGTTTTGCTCTTGAGATGTTGCCATGGAGATCAAACTCTTGCAATTAAGCTTGAAAAGAGAACTAAGCTTTGATACCAATTGTTGGTCCCTTGGCAACTAAGAGGGGGGTGAATTAGTGGCCTTCTAAAAATTGAAACGGAAATTAGGTAGATTACTAGAAGGATTTTTATAGTGGTTCGGCCAAAAACTCCTTGCCTACTTCCACTTCTCCAATCCTAGAAAGGAATTGGGTTCCACTAAGACACAAACAATAATACAAGAGGTTTTACAAGTTCACCTCAAACCTAGGGTTTGTGATTACCCCAAACTTACAAGAAAATGAAAATAAGAATTTAAAGCTAATTCTTGAACTTTAACAACTAACAAAGAAAAGGGTTTATAGATAACCCAAATAACTAACACTCAAGTAGTAAATAAATTTGATGAGAATAAATATTGAGCACAATGAGGTTATTGGAAGGTATGTTTCAGTAGTTGTGTTGTACCTCATTAATGCAAATTTGAAGAGTATTTATACCCTTTCTTCAGAATCTAGCCGTTTGAGATTTGAAAATTAAAACAGCATAATAATTCTGCAGATGGTCGCGAGCGCGACCACACACAAAGTCCTCGAGACACACACCAACGGATTTTAAGGAAGTGGGCGGCAGCGTCTCAAGCACTAGCCGTTTAAGTGTGAATGGAGCCTCGTCGCGAGCGCAAGCTTTAGTTGCGAGCGCGATGGTTACAAGGTTGTTCTTCAAATCAGCATTTGTGTGAGTGACGCGGGCGCAATGGTAACAAGTATGTTTTGGTTGCGAGCGCGCCTTAATTCGAAAAATTCCCTGTTTCTCAAAATAGTAGTCACGAGCGTGACACAAACATTGCTCTGTTTCTGTTGCGGTCACTATGGTCACATCAAGCTTTTTATTTTGCTGGTAGCGAGCGCGAGGATAACAATGTTGTTTCAGATGTGAGCGTGATGATTACATCTTTCAAAGTTGTTCAATAGTAGCGCGTGCGATGATAACATCCTTGTATTGGTCACGGGCGCGATGGTCTTGTGATTATGAGCCAGTTGTATAGTTGCAAGCGCGACACATACAATTTCATGTTTAGGTTGCGCGCGCGATGCTTGACGCAGAAATTGCTTTCTTGTTTTTGCTTGCTAGTTTGATTTAAATCTTCAAGACTTTTGCTATGAGCATGATTGTTCTGCATTTTAAACACTTTTTGAAACATTAGTAGATCACAATTCAAGTTGGTTTGTCAAACAATCAAAACAAGGGATTTTGGAACACTTAAGCACAACATCAATGTCACGAAAATAATCGGGCACTTCATATGCAATACATATATTTAAGCCGTGTATTATATCATCTTGAAAAGAAGCCAGGACAAAAGATATTAAACACCCTTCTTCTTAATGTTGGTACCAGTTCGGAATTTCAGTGCCAGGTGTGATCTTGTAGTTAATTATCAAGACATGATCTTATAACACTCTCCCTTAGGCTGGAACATAGAATCCAAAAATAGTAATAATTTAAATATGGTATATGGAGATATTGGAAACCCTAAAAGGTAGTCTAATTTTTGTCAACAGACTACCGAAATGCTTCAAAAACTGGTTGGAAAGTTGATAAATTCAGTTTTTAATTTCTTTTTTAAAATGTTTTAATTTCATTTTTTTTTTCTTAATGGTTTTTAACATATAAACTCACATGAATTTTAGGATGTCCGGACTCCGGTTGGTTCATTTAGTTATAACTATTTACTTTTAAAACCATAATAATTAATTAAACTTTATACTACAAGCAATCCCAAAAAAGTCCAAGCCAGGCTATTGATTTCTTTGGAACTAGTGGCAAAATACTGTAATGAGTAACAACGAAAGTTATTTGTATCACATGCAATGCAACAACATGTGAACCTTTATTAAATTCTCAAAAAACAAAAATAAAATTTAACAGAAAAATAAATTTTTAATCTGCAGTAAAAAAAATTGCAACGTTCAAGTTCACTATAACAAATAAAATTGCAGGGTTTTTCAGTATTTGGATACTTTAAATCAAGAGTCTTAGTGAAGAGCAAAATTGAGCATAAAATCACCCACATACTCTAAGCGCTCATACGAAAAGCACTTGTCTGGAAATGAAGAATGCGTAAAAGCCTCTTCTAATAAGCTTTTATTTTGAAACTTATAATTCAGAATATCCTCAACTTCTTCAAGGTGGTAGAATTGTTGCAAATCTAAACACCTCTGCCTCTTTTAACCAAACAAAGGGATGCACATCTAACCACCTCACTATTACATGCACATCATCTCCACTTTCAAGCTGATTAGAAAAATTCCAAAAGCTTAGCCATAACATATCATTGCATTTTTCTAACTTGCCTTCTGCTTCAGTTAATATAGCACGAAGCCCAAAAAATGCAGGAAAATATGACCAAGTGGAGCCCTTGGCTTTATTCATCACCCAAATATAAAACTTTTCAAACATATCAATGTCATGAATAACATATCAATGTCACAAAAATAATCGGGCACTTCATATGCAATACATATATTTAAGCTGTGGATTATATCATCTTGAGAAGAAGCAAGGGCAAAACATATTCAATATCCTTCTTCTTGATATTGGTACAAGTTCGATATTTCAGTCATAGGTGTGATCTTGTAATTAATTATCAAGATATGATCTTCCCTCAACTGAAACATAGAATTCGAAAACAGTAATAATTTAAATGTGGCATATAGAAAGATTGGAAATTCTAAAAGGTAGTCTAATTTTTGTCAACAGACTACCGGAATACTTCGAAAACTTGTTGGAAAGTTGATAAATTCAGTTTTTAATTTCTTTTTTAAATATTTTTATTTCTTAGTAATTTTTAACACATAAACTCACATGAATTTTAGGATGTTCGGAATCTGGTTGGTTTATTTAGTTATAACTATTTACTTTTGTAATTGTAATAATTAATTAAACTTTATACTAAATCAATCCCAAAAAAGACCAAGGCAAATTGTTGATTTCTTTAGAAATAGTGGCAAAATACTATAATGAGTAACAATGAAAGTTACTTGTATCACATCGAATGCAACAACAGGTGAACCTTTATTAAATTCTCAGAAAACAAAAATAAAATTTAACAGAAAACTAAATTTTTAAACTGCAGCAAAAAAAATTACAGTGTTCAAGTTCTCTATAACAAATAAAATTGCAGGGTTTTTTCAGTATCTGGATACTTTAAATCGAGAGTCTTAGCGAAGAGCAAATTTAGCACAGAATCACCAACATATTCTAAACATTCATACGAAAAGCACTTATCTGGAAATGAAGAATGTGTGAAAGCCTCTTCTAATAAGCTTTTATTCTGAAACTTATAATTCAAAATATCCTCAACTTCTTCAAGATGGTAGAATTGTTGTGCATCTAACCACCTCAGCCTCTTCTAACCAAACAAAGGGATGCGCATCTAACCACTTCACTGTTACATGCACATCATCTCCACTTTCAAGCTGATTAGAAAAATTCCAAAAGCTTAGCCATAACATATCATTGCATTTTTCTAACTTAACTTCTGCTTCAGTTAATATAACACGAAGCCCAAAAAAATATAGGGAAATGTGACCAAGTGGAGCCATTGGATTTATTTATCACTTGAATATAAAACTTTTCAAACATATCTATGTTACGAATTAACATATCAATGTCGAGAAAATAATCGAGCACTTCATATGCAATACATATATTTAAGTCGTAGATTATATCATCTTGAGAAGAAGCCAGGACAAAAGATATTGGGTACCCTTTTTCTTGATATTGGTACCAGTTCGGAATTTCAGTCATAGGTATGATCTTGTAGTTAATCATGAAGATATGATCTTGTAACACTCTCTCTCAGGCTGGAACATAGAATCCAAAAACACCAATAATTTAAATGTGGAATATAGATGGATTGGAAACTCTAGAAGGTAGTCTAATTTTTGTCAATAGACTACCGGAATGCTTCGAAAACTGGTTGGAAAGTTGATAAATTCAGTTTTTAATTTCTTTTTTAAAATGTTTTAATTTCGTTTTTTTATTTCTTAGTGATTTTTAACACATAAACACACATGAATTTTAAGATGTCCGGACTCTGATTGGTTCATTTAGTTATAACTCTTTACTTTTGTAACTGTAACAATTAATTAAATTTTATACTACAAGCAATCCCAAAAAAGACAAAGCCAAACTGTTGATTTCTTTGTAAATAGTGGCAAAATACTGTAATGAATAACGTTGAAAGTTACTTGTATCACATGCAATGCAACAATTGAAAACCTTTATTAAATTCTCGGATAACAAAAACAAGATTTAACCGAAAACTATATTTTTAATTTGGAGTAAAAAAAATTGCAGTGTTCAAGTTCTCTATAACAAATAAAATTGCAGGGTTTCTTTCAGTTTCTGGATACTTTAAATTGAGAATCTTAGTGAAGAGAAAATTTAGCACAGAATCACCCACACACTCTAAGCACTTATACGAAAAGCACTTATCTGGAAATGAAGAATGTGTAAAAGCCTCTTCTAATAAGCTTTTATTCTGAAACTTATAATTCAGAATATCCTCAAATTCTTCAAGATGGTAGAATCGTTGCACATCTAACCACCTCAGCCTCTTCTAACCAAACTAAGGGATGCGTATCTAACCACCTCACCGTTACATGCACATCATCTCCACTTTCAAGTTGATTAGAAAAATTCCAAAAGCTTAACCATAACATATTATTTCATTTTTCCAAATTGCCTTCTACTTCAGTTAATATAGCACGAAGCCCAAAAAATACAGAAAAATATGACCAAGTGGAGCCCTTGGCTTTATTTATCACCCGAATAGAAAACTTTTCAAACATATCAATGTCACGAATTAACATATCAATGTTGCGAAGATAATTGGGCACTTCATGTGCAATACATATATTTAAGCCGTGGATTATATCATCTTGAGAAGAAGTCAGGACAAAAGATATTGAATACATTTCTTCTTGATATTGGTACCAGTTCGGTATTTGAGTCCCAGGTGTGATCTTGTAGTTAATTATCAAGATATGATCCTATAACACTCTTCCTCAGGTTGGAACATAGAATCCAAAAACAGCAATAATTTAAATGTGGTATATAAAGAGATTGGATACTCTAGAAGGTAGCCTAACTTTTGTCAACAGACTATCGGAATGCTTCGAAAATACGTTGGAAAGTTGATAAATTCAGGTTTTAATTTCTTTTTTTAAATGTTTTAATTTCGTTTTTTTATTTCAACTCACATGAATTTTAGGATGTCCGGACTCTGGTTGATTCATTTAGTTATAACTCTTTACTTTTGTAACTATAATAATTAATTAAACTTTATACTGCAAGCAATCCCAAAAAAGGCCAAGCCAAACTGTTGATTTCTTTGGAAATAGTGGCAAAATAATGTAATGAGTAACGATGAAAGTTAATTGTATCATATGCAATACAACAACATGTGAACCTTTATTAAATTATCAGAAAACAAAAATAAAATTTAATAGAAAACTAAATTTTTAACCTATAGTAACAAAAAATTGCAGTGTTCAAGTTCTCTGTAACAAATAAAATTGCAGTGTTTTTTCAGTATCTATATACTTTAAATCGAGAGTCTTAGTAAAGAACAAATTGAGCACAGAATCACCTAATACTCTAAGCACTCATACGAAAAGCACTTATCTGTAAATGAAGAATGTGTAAAAGGCTCTTCTAATAAGCTTTTATTCTTAAACTTATAATTCATAATATCCTCAACTTATTCAAGATGGTAGAATCGTTCCGCATCTAACCACCTCAACCTCTTCTAACCAAACAAAGGGATGCGCATCTAACCACCTCACCATTACCTGCACATCATCTCCACTTTCAAGATGAGTAGAAAAATTCCAAAAGCTTAGCCATAACATATCATTGCATTTTTCTAACTTGCCTTCCGCTTCAGTTAATATAGTATGAAGCCCAAAAAATGCAGGAAAATATGACCAAGTGGAGCCCTTGGCTTTATTTATCACCCGAATAGAAAACTTTTCAAACATATCAATGTCACGGATTAACATATCAATGTCATGAAAATAATCGTGCACTTCATATGCAATACATATATTTAAGCCCTGGATTATATCATCTTGAGAAGAAGCCAAGGCAAAAGATATTCAATACCCTTCTTCTTGATATTGGTACCAGTTCAGAATTTCAGTCCCAAGTGTGATATGGTAGTTAATTATCTTGTAACACTCCCCCCTCAGGCTAGAATATAGAATTCAAAAACAGCAATAATTTAAATATGGTATATAGAAAGATTGGAAACTCTAGAAAGTAGTCTAATTTTTGTCAACAGACTACCGGAATGCTTCGAAAACTCATTGGAAAGTTGATAAATTCAGTTTTTAATTTCTTTTTTAAAATGTTTTAATTTTTTTTATTTCTTAGTGATTTTTAACACATAAACTCACATAAATTTTAGGATGTCCGGACACTGGTTGGTTCATTTAGTTATAATTATTTACTTTTGTAACTGTAATAATTAATTAAACTTTATACTATAAGAATCCTAAAAATACCAAGCCAAGCTGTTGATTTCTTTGGAAATAGTGGCAAAATACTATAATGAGTAACGATGAAATTTACTTGTATCACATGCAATGCTACAACATGTGAACTTTTGTTAAATTCTCAGAAAACAAAAACAAAATTTAACAAAAAACTAAATTTTTAATCTGCAATAAAAAAATTGCAGTGTTTAAGTTCTCTATAACAAATAAAATTGCAGGGTTTGGATACTTTAAATCGAGAGTCTTAGTGAAGAGCAAATTTAGCACAGAATCACCCTCATACTCTAAGCACTCATACGAAAAGCACTTATCTGGAAATGAAGAATGTGTAAATGCTTTTTCTAATAAGCTTTTATTCTGAAACTTATAATTCAGAATATCCTCAACTTCTTCAAGATGGTAGAATCGTTCCGCATCTAACCACCTCAGCCTTTTCTAACCAAACAAAGGGATGCGCATCTAACCACCTCACCATTACATGCACATCATCTCCACTTTCAAGCTGATTAGAAAAATTTCAAAAGCTTAGCCATAACATATCATTGCATTTTTCTGCCTTGTCTTTTGCTTCAATTAATATAGCACGAAGCCCAAAAAATGCAGGAAAATATGACCAAGTGGAGCTTTTGGCTTTATTTATCACCCGAATATAAAAATTTTCAAACATATCAATGTCGCAAAAATAATCGGGCACTTCATATGCAATACGTATATTTAAACCGTGGATTATATCATCTTGAGAAAAAGCCAGGACAAAAGATATTGAATACCCTTCTTTTTGATATTGGTATCAGTTTGGAATTTTTGTCCCAGGATGGAAAATGCTAAATACTCCTTGCTCTCACAATGCCTGTGACAATACAAACTTTATAATAAATAAGTAACCAAAGCAAATAATGTCATAACTAACAATATGAAAATTTTATACTACCTTTCTTGGATCTGCTACAATTATGACGCGATTTAGAGAAGAGACCATCTCTTGTTTAGAGAACTGAAAACTCTCAAGATTGAACAATTGAAGGAGTTCAGTCATATCGATATCAAAATCGGTTAAAAATCAAAACTGTATGCATTTTTCATTATAGCTAGTTGGCTGCAATAAGAAGTAGTAATGCCTCCAGCTATTTAGACCCATGACAAATCTAGTAAATAAGTTAGTGACTGACAACCATACAAAGCCAATTCGAATAACGTATTTGGAACTTCTGGAAGAACTTCGATGTATGGGCAGAACTATAACTCAAGACTTGTAAGTGAAGTGCAACCCTTAAATATTTCATCTGGCAAGGTCTTGAAATATATTACAGCTTAGATCTAAAGTTCGCAAAAAGGGCAACTTAAGATACCTCGAAAAATAATCATATGACAAATTGCAATATCTAAGACTTAATTCAGTCAAAGAGAAAGGAAGAGAAGCTAATGAAAACTGATTTCTGCTTACTAATCCAAAGGCGAGTGCTGATTAACTTCCATGTCATCTATCTTTGTAGTGCTCAATTCCTTTAATGTAATTCCATCAGCAACTAATACTTCCAATTTTTCCATATGAGCCATCTCTTTTGGAAATGATCGAAGTTCTGTGCAACCAGCCAAGAATAGCTTTTGGAGTGCCTTAAATGACCAATTGTCCTTAGAAGCTTTCTAAGTTTTACGCAGCCTTCAAGATCTAATAAAACTAGTCTTTGTACGTCTCCAATGGATTTATCAAACTTTACTAAATTTATGTAATTTTTTAGCATCAACCTCTCAAAAATAAGAAGATTCTTGAAGTTGGGGGTTGTGGTAAGAAGACCAGAGTTACTGAGCTTAAGGATCTTCAAGCTTAGCAAAGACTGGAAATTAAAATAACAAATTAAAAAAATAAAATAAAAAAAAACCTTCAGTATGATATGTAAATAGATGAGACAAACAAGACGAACAAGTAACATACCAGGCTTTCTCGAAAAACATGTGTTAGACTGCTGTAACACATATCAAGAACAACATGCTTTTCTACATGAGAATAGGTGGCCGGGATGTTTTCGAAAGGGAAACCATGCCAACATAATCCTCAAGATATGATTTCGTAACACTCCCCCTCAAGCTGGAGCATAGAATCCGAAAATGGCGATAATTTAAATGTGGTATACAGAGATATTGGAAACTTTAGAAGGTGGTCTAATATTTGTCAACGGACTACCGGAAGGCTTCGAAAACTCGTTAGAAAGTTTATGACCCATCCCTCTATGTTTACATTTTTATTATTATTAATTATTTGTGAAATTGAGAAGGTTTTATTTCTTATCTTTACAATGAATTGAATATATATATATACATCTATAAACATCCTAATTTAGAAAAGAAATTAAAGACAATTAAATACAATATATTATGTTTGCTTAAGATGTGATGTAGTAGTTAATCATCAAGATATGATCTTTTAACACTCTCCTTCAAGCTGGAGCATATATAATGAATTGAATGTATATTTATATACCTATAATCATCCTAGTTTAGGAAAGAAATTAAAGAATTGAATTTATAATGAATTGAATGCATATTTATATACCTATAAGCATCCTAATTTAGGAAAGAAATTAAAGATAATTAAATACAATATATTCTGTTTTCTTAAGATGTGATCTTATAGTTAATCCACCTGGTAGTGCATTAACTTTCTTGGAGTTCTTAGAAACAAACACATATATTGCCAAAATATATTGAAGCCATGATTAGTGTTAGAGGAAAATTGATAGAAATTAGAAAGGGAAGGTATAAATAGGGAAGATTTTGTTGTTTATATAGAGATGAGTTGTGGCGTGAATAAAGAGATAAGATAGAGAAAAGACGTAGTAAGTTGAAATTGACATTTTTCAATTTTTACTTTACTTATCAAAACACATATTATCTAAATAATTTCCCTTTTCTATTGTCTAGTTAAATGAAAAGTGAATTTTTATTCACAAAATTCAACTAATTGGAACCATTGACTATTGACTTTGAGTTCATGAAAGAGTCTTGAAATTGAATTAAAAATTGTATTTCCCTTATTCTAATGGTATACGAAAATCAAAATTAGATATGTAATCTAATACTCTCTCTCAAGTTAGAGCATATTGCAATTAATTAATATATATTTATACGCCTATAAACATCCTAGTTTAGAAAAGAAATTAAAGATAATTAAATATAATATATTTTGTTTCCTTAAGGTGTGATCTTATAGTTAATCATCAAGATATGATCTTATAACACTCCCCCTCAAGCTGGAGCATAGAATTCAAAAATGGCAATAATTTAAATGTGGTATATGGAGAGATTGGGAACTCTAGAAGGTAGTCTAATTTTTGTCAACAGACCACCGGAATGCTTTGAAAACTCGTTGAAAAGTTGATGACTCATCACTCTCTATTTATGTTTTTATTACTATTAATTATTGTGAAATTGTGAAGAAATGTTTTATTTCTTATCTTTACAATGAATTGAATACTAATTTATATATTTATAAACATCCTAGTTTAGGAAAGAAATTGAAGACAATTAAATACAGTATAAACATTCTAGTTTAGGAAAGAAATTAAAAATAATTAAATGTAATATATTCGGTTTCCTTAAGATGTGATCTTGTACTTAATTCTCAAGATATAATCTTATAACACTCTCCCTCAAGCTGGAGTATAGATGTCAATCATGCTCAGCTTGTTGCATATATGATCTTATAGCACTCTCCCTCTCGTCTAGCAAGGGTCAACATAAGGCCACCCTAGCAAATAATTAGACTCTTTTGTTTATGCAGAGTCAGGTTATTTAATTTGTGGTTGTTCGTGTACATATGTTGTCTACATGTTGTATCAATTCCTTTTTATAGAACACAACTTCCCATGCACTAAAATCTCTTCCTCCTCAGGGGGCTTAATTCAAGAGAAACTCTTTCATGTACATCTGTTTCTTACGTGGATGCTTGAAATCAGCCAGTTTTGCTTCTAAGTACTTGTGCCTTCCTTGATTCTCTCCGTCACTCATCAGTGTAAGTAATTGACAAGCTCTTTTATATATTAATATATATTTTTTATTTTTAAAGTTTCTTAGTTCATTCAGTTTCCTATATACGTAGGGCTACAGTAAACAATGATTATTCTCTTAATTCTGAAAAAAGAAAAAAAGATTATTCTTTTTATCACAATTAACTCAATGTTTTATAAATTTGTTATATGTTTTGGTGGTTCAATTTAGTTGTGTGCTGCTCCTCAAAATACATGTGCGTTTATTTATAGTTAATTGGGTTATTTTATTCTCTATATCTAGTAAAAAAATATTTTATTCTCCATATAATAATATCTCATTTATTATCTACGCAGGAGAGTCGGGTACTTTTCTTAGTTTAAAAAAAGAAAATTATGGTATTATGGTTTGAGATTTTATTATTGGTTGGGGGGAGAGAGCTGAGTTTGAGTTGGTAAAAAAATTTACTTTCGAGTGCTGATAGGAAAGTAGTAAGTGCAGAATTTAATGTAAAAAAAAAAAGGTAAAAAAAAGAGATCAGGGGGTTTACAGAAAATCTTTAAACGCATGCCATTGCCTTAGACAATATCAGAAGATTGTAATTCATAAGAAAACGGGGGGAGTATATATTACAATTTTGAATTGGATTTTACCTCAAAAAAAAAAATTTTTGAATTTTATTTAAAATAAAAAAAAATTTTACTTAGAGGATAATTGAGAATGCATGCAATAATTAGGAATTAGAAAACATGATGTGAATTTGTAATTCATAATAAAAGAATTCAAGAATGATTTATTTACTTATTTATTTAAATTACGCATGGAGCAACACAAACACATGAAACTAAAGCTAATAGCGTTTATTTCGATTTTAGACGAGAAAACATTTTTATTCGTTTGAAGTGCTTTAATTGTGTCTTAATATTTTTTATTTTATTTTTGAGAATAGTCTTATTATTGAAAAACAGAAGTCGTTTTAATTGTGAAAATGTTGAGATACTGCAGAAATAATTGTGAGATGGGCATTAGAAGAAGTAGCTCTAGCAGATGCTCCACGATATTTGGATATAATTACTATTTCATCACTTTATTTTGGCATAATTGCTCTGTCATCACCACCGTTTAGCCTAAATATACATTTTTGTTACCGCTTAATTAACTTTGACATTTTACAATTAATTTGGTAATGACATACATAAAAAATTATAGAATTAACTCCTTCAGTTAACTTGAATTTTCATTTTTATCCTTTTTGCAACTTTGATGTTTAATTTCATTGCATTTTGAATTTTTTGCCAACAACTCGACTTTCACACTTAATAATTATAAAATTATAATATAAAAATATATTAATATTAATAAAAACCTAAAATACACTAAAATTTCTTAATTTGATAAAATAAAAATAAAAAATCATTATTGTCATTTTAAAAAGTTATATTAATGTCAAACAAAAAGGGAACTAAAAAATTTGCATACAAGGAGACCAAGATTAACCTGTAATCATCCCTAAAAATCTTTTGGTTTCAGAGATTAACTATGGTGAATGGGAGTTTTTTTTTTTTTTGAACTCATGACATAATGTTCACGAATGAGCTGTCTTTACAGCAGGCCAAGTGCAAGTTTGGCATAGCTTTAAAGTAACTTTTAAGCACAATTTAACTTAACACTTGACTCAGTCATTTAATTGTTTGTCTGGAACTTTTTTTTTTTTTGCTTATTTGATAAAAGCAGAATGTTGCTTTTTAATAAGTGCTTTTCAAAAGCCAAAAGGAGAAAAATAGAAGAAATGCCAAAACCAGAACCTCTAAAGCCACTAACCTCAATCATCCCTAAAATCTTGATCAGAAATCAAAGAAGATACAAAATTTAACCAAACACTAAGTGGTTCTAACAGAAATCAATTTGCAAAGCATAAGTATAATTGAACGAAAATTGTTGAGAATGTAATTATTAAAGAAATTGAAAAAAGAACCTAAATAGAAAATAGTCAAATGCAGAGTTGCAAATTGCTAGTAGACTGGGAATGGCTGGCTGCGAGGAAAGGCTTTTAGATTGATTAGCTAACCATTTTTGGAAGGAGAGGTGGTGATGTTTAGAAAAGAAATAGGTAGTGAAACCGAAAATAGAAAGCAGAGAAACGGTATCGTTTTAATGTGCCTTAACACCATGTTTGGACGTTCAAAAAGGGCGGGAATTAGTTGAATGAGGATTGCATTAATTAATTATATTTGAAATGGATAAAATATTCGAAAGGTTACCGTCAAAAGAAGTGAAGGAAAGAGAATATAAACAAAAGTTTACCTTATTATTTTTTAGGAATATTATTTTTCATGTACTTAACTTTTTAATAAATATATTCTCATAATCTTTTGTTTTAATCTCTGCATATAGTAGAAGATGAAAAAAATTATAGTTTGATTCTTATCGTTTAAAGATAATGTCTTTTTAGATGGAATAATCTAAGAGTATAATATTTTTGAAAATGAGAGTCTTAAAAGTATATTTTAAAAAATAGAAAAATTTAAAAGTATTTTGACTCAAATTGGATGTAACCTGAAAGATAATCTCTTTATTTGTTTCTTTTAGTGGAAAAGGGAGGGAATTACAAAATATAAAAAAAAAAAATATGAATTTATATATTTTTACATAATTAGGGATGAAAGCGAGTCGGATACATTTATAATATGTTATTTCCACAATTTTAATTAACTATAACCATTTTCATAATCATTCCATGACTATGAGAAATCGTATAAGTATTGAGTATTTCTATAACTGTTCAATAATCATTTAATAAGTACCCATTTAAAATTAAAAAGAAAAATCAAATATCACGAATAAAGATATATTTAAGAAAAAAATATCAAAATATATATTAAACTAATGTTATAAAATAAATTTATTGTTTAAAATATTCAAAATGAAAAAATTATAGTAACATTTTATGATTAAAAATTTGAAAATAAAATTTTTACGTCACCATAATATTTTTAAAATAAAATATTATAAAACTATATCATAATTATAATTAAAATAGCAAAATTTCATATTTGCAATATTAAATTATATACATTTTAATATGTTTAGCTGACATCCATTTCATAAAAATAAAATAAACCGATAATGAATTATAGAGATAGAGATATCATTATGTTCAATTCCAAAACCATGAAATTAGAGTACCTACTAAATAAAAGGTCTGTTCAGGGAGACTATCTAATTCTCCGGAAAAGATTAATTTAAACCCTCTAATTGTTTATGCTAGACCAACATATTTCTTCGGAGAACCTGTAAATACTTCTGTTATGAAAAAGGGTTGTGATAAGAAACGTTCAAATAATACGGGTAATCACAAAAATATCATTAAAAAAAAATTCATGTACATATTAGATAACCAAACAATAAAAATTGAAATTTGACTTCGATTCATTATGTTTTGTTTTCTTCTCCACAAATTTTACCATATTCTAAAAAATCGTCATATTTTCAAAAATAATTCTCAAAATAACCTATTTTTAATTATAAACAAACTATAAACGGCTATAAACTTATTATAAAAATACTATAAACTATTAATAAACAGAATAAATATGATCTTTTAAAAGTGAAAAATTAAATTATGATCCTTTTAAGAATTAAAAGTATAACTAAATAAAAAAAAATTCAGACGTAAAAACAGAGTCTTTTCTGATATTATTATTATTATTATAGTTAGTTGGAACTTTGGTTTATTGTTTCAAGTTCAAAATTCAAATAGATTAGGTGTTGAGTAGCCATTTATGCTTGGTTTCTTGTTTCAAGTTCAAAATTCAAAGATTAGGTGTTAAGTAACCATTTATGCTTGCACTAATAATCATATTGAAATATATTAAATTTTTAATTCTTGACTGCTCTTAATTTTTCTTTTTTAAATTAAAGAAGAAAAATCCAAAAAGAAGAGTTTTTATATATGTTTCATTCAACCTTTGATTATGTTGACCCAATATAAATGTCCAAGGTCAGAGAAATGCATTCCAATGGAATATTATTTATGGTACTGGGTTTTGTATTTTTTAGTACATGAAGAAAATTCGAACTAAGTTCTATTGTCTTGGCCACATATGCACTTCTCATTGTTAGGTTATGGTTTGCCATGTGACATGTAGGCCTTCTTTGACTTATGTTTTCGTATTTATTTATAGGTTGATTTTTACAAACGTCTTTTTTTTTTTTTTTTAATTTTAGTATAAGTAAATGTTAATAATTTTTTTAAATAAATACCATATTTTTCAATATATATATCGTGTATTTTCATTTCACGATCTTAGTAAATACATATATTAACTTATATATAAAAAGAAAATACTTGTCTTTACTAATAATTAAAAAAGACGTTTATTTAATTTTTTAAAAATATGATATTTGTTAAATATAAATTTTAAAAGTTGAATATTTCAAAATATGTGAGATTTATTAAAAAATAAGTTTGAAAAAATGACATTTACTACAATTTCCCTTTTTATAATTGAGGTGTTTTAAGACCAGCTCAGAAGCTAACAATGCCTAGAGAAATATAAAAAATATCAAGTTACTTCTATGTTTCATATTGGGCTGTAGGCAAAAGTCATTTTCATTGTAAATCTTCTGCAACTTCCTAGAGTTGGATTTTTTTTTTTTTTTTTAATTCTACAAGATTTCTGAACACCTAATACGAGTGAGGATTAATCCGAATTGTGTACTGCAGAGGCCTATTGAAAGCCTGACCCTCCCAACCAAATTTTCTTCATTTATAAAAACATAATTAGAACTCTCAAACTTGTTTAACGAGACTATCATTTTTTCCTGCTCGGTCAACTATTAATTGGTAATTCGTTCTTAGATGGTAATTCGATCTTTTTTCATTCACCCTTTAAAAAGGTGATTAAACTTTTAACTCTAGAAAGATGGTATTAAGACATTAGTCAATTTGGCATCCTTGATCAATATTTTGATGCTAGTTATTTACTATGAAAGTTCCTTTACCAATTGGATTTTGAGGCTAGTTCAGAAATTTTTGTCTGCATATTACTTAGAATTTGGTGAACAGGTAATTGGAATCATATGTGGAATTACATTGTTGTGGACTTTTAGTTTTTAGATATTGTTTTAGTGTCATTGATCAAAGACTTTTGAAATTTCTATGCATAATTTTCCTTAATGTTTTTCATTGTCTGATGGATTATGGAAGACATGACAGACAGATGAAATGACAAAAAATATTTTGATGTGGTCATTTTCACCTACTGTCTGTATTTGGTTTGTTCCAAGTATGGAATGCTCATCCCTACTCGCTATACCACATATGATGTCTCCGAAAGAATGTCAAGATTCCACATTAGTTATTAATTGATATATAAGTTAGACCACATAACTATTTAATCAACTTGAGTTAACAATTTTAAACCAACAGATTTGGATATAAGTAGTTGACTAATTCAGTTAAGTGGATCATTTTACAGGCTTATGCGGTTACACGCCGGTTGCGACTCCCATATTGGGTCGTAACATTTAGATTTTAGTTTTGTTTTTTCCCATAAAGAGCATCATTTTTGTATAATCCGTAAAAATTTTCCAATTTTACCTTTTAATTCAAAATAATAGTTATCCATTAATATAATTAAATAAAATTAATATAGTAAATATAATAAATTTTGCCATTTAAAGTTATTTTCTATAAAAAATGTGACTTTTTTTTTAACGGAGGTAATAAAATATTGTCATGTCACTTGAACCAACTTATTTTTACCCTTTGTCTTCCTATACCTAATTGTTGTTGAAAAGCTTGCATTTTGCCCTCTCTATTAACAAACAAACAAAAAAAAAAAAAAGACAGTTCGGTACATGAAACTCTCGCTTTGCGCAAATGCAGGGAAGTTAGACTATTTTAGGTAATTATGTGCAGTGTTGCCCTGCATTTTACCACCCTTATTAAAATCGAAATAAATTTAGATTCAGAAGCATAACACATTTTTTAAGCTTGTATTGACTTATTGCAATTAGCAAAAATAAATACTACATCTTTAATGTTGATTGGTGTTGAGCTGTTCTTTACTCTTGTATTAAAATTTTGATTATTGACTGATTTACTTAATTTTATAAATTGTAGAACAAAAAAGATGTATGTTCTTTCAACATTCAATCATATTGACCCATAGTAAAAGTCAACGGTTATATATATATATATATATATATATATATATATATATATATATATATATATTCAATCAAGGTACTGCCAAAAACCAAGCTCAGGAGCAAGCAAGGTCTGAATTTTAATGTTGTTCAAACTCTGCGATTCTAAAATTCTTCTGTTTTTCACATTAGGAAGTTGGCAGTAATTTCTTTTCACTGTAATTATTTTTTTTTCCCAAGTGAATCTGTTTTTTTTTTTTTTTAACCCTTTTGAAGGTTATTAAACTTCAATTTCTATGCAAATGGTATTTAGTCATGGGTGTTTGTTATAGCTTGAGTATATCTGTTTTTAGCTTACAAAAAAGCAGCATTTTGTAGGATGTTTGACATTGATTAGACTCATCTTCTAAGTACTTTTAACTTAAAAGTCAATTATTTACCTGTTAGTCAGACTCTTTTTTGCCATTAAAGTTGTTTTATAAAAATAGCAAAATTGTATTTATTTGTAAGTTTTTTTAAAAGCCAAAAAGAGCAAAGTACAAATAATTCCAAATACCCCTTTATTACTTTTATTAAATTAACTTATACGCTAATTAAAAGCATAACAAAAAGGTAACTGGATAACTTATTGTTTAAAATGTGCATTTAAGCACTAGTTGTCACTACCCAGCTTAGGGCCGCAACACTAATACAGCTAAACCGGAGTCTTACCGCACCATTGGCCTGAAATGGTTAATCCAAATTGGCTAAGTAGTTAAGCGATCTAACTTATATATCATATCAAATCTCAATCAATATCTGACGTGGAATTTCATACTAATTACTATGAAAGTTCCTGCACCAATTAGCTGTTTTTGTACTTTTTCATGAATGTTTCTTCAGGAAATTCTCATATAAATGCCAGAATTTAAGAAATTTCTCTGCATATTAATACTCAGAATTAGGTGAACTGGTATTGGAATCACAAGTGGAAATTCATTGGTTTTGACTTCTAGATGTTGTCTAAATCCATTGATCAAAGACTTGACATTTCCTACAAGCTTTTTCATTAACAGATGGGAAATCCTTTTCTTGCCTAATTGAAGGGGACAGAATACATGCTATTTATTTTGTTCTATATTGGATTTGATCTTCAAATTTAGTGCGATTCCAAAACGCAGAATAGCAGTAATTCTTCTCGATAACTTAATTTTGGGGTAATATTTGGAATAAATTGATAAAATATATCAGTTAAACATCTTACTCAATATTTACAGAAAAAAACTGTTGCGATTATATAAACTAAATGGAGGGAGTATGAATTAATATATCATTATTGGTATGAAAGCAGGACCTTAATCGTTTTTCTGATAATACATTAGTCAATATGATCACACCAATAAAAACTTGAGAAATTAAAAAAAAAAAAAAAAAGAACAGCACTGGTGCACAAAGACATCCCACATTTACGCAGGGTCCGAAAAAGGGCCGTGTACATCATGTAGGCTGATTTTAGAACATAGACTGATTTTAGTTTTACACGCAATCTTCCTGTGGCTAGCTGAAAAACCTGCAGTTGCTACCTTTTAGAAAATTGGAATTTACCGAGGTTGATGGTAACAGCTTTTTTGTGTAAGCTTTCCGAGTGTTGTTTATATTATTTCCAGAGCAAATTTTGCCAGTGAAAAACCACCTTTTTTATAAACATAAACTTACTTAATTGACAGCTTTAACATTAGCGAAGACTGCTGTGGAAATATGTATATGTATATATATATATATATATATGGCAACCACCCTTTTGTGAACATAATTTTGCTCTGACATTAGCAAAGACAAAGACTGCTCTGAAGATAAATAGTAGAGCCTATATATATATTGACTACCATTCTTGCTACTGCTCATCTCACATCAAAGTGAAAAATCTAAGTCATAAAATTCCAAACTCAAAATGTACAACTTTTCAGCTTGCAATTCTACACCATGTAGAAAAGTTTCCTGGCCTATGATTCCCAATGCCAGGTACTCTACTATAATCTCAAGAACTATAAACCAAAGCTTGCTGCTTTCTTTTCTGCCGTATTTTCTATTTGATTTCTGATTGTTCTTCTGCAGATTGAAAAGCCAGAAGGAAGGAGCTGGTATGTGCATATATACTATGACTGCTTCTATAATATGTATATTTGACTATCAATGGCTAACACAGTTTGATCATAGTTTTTCGAACCAAGGTACCGCGTAATGCGAACTTGGAGAAGTTAAGAAATGGCTATCTGTTTCCTGAGGTTCCTCAAATTATCTCATCCTGATTTATCGCTCCCTTTATATTACTATTATTAACAGTTCATTTGCTAAGTTTTCTTATTATTTGCCTTCAAACCAGATATCGATGCGTGAACTACAACACATTGAGAAATACCCAGATGCAAAGTTAATAAGCCTAGGAATTGGGGATACCACACAGCCTATACCCGACATCATAACACATAGCATGGCAGAAGTAATCACTGCTCACTGTTTTAAATTGCTGTTTGCATGTTTGTTGAAGCCAATTCTGAATGAAAGTTCAATATCTAATCTAATCTAATCTTATTTTCCATGCTCACTATCCAAAATGACTAAGGAAAAGGAGTTCACATCAATCATAAATATGATGAAAAACTATTAAACCTTAATCCTAAACTATCTGTGAATGATATGTGAATGATGTTCTTTTGCAGCATGTACATGCCCTTTCTACAGCAGAAGGTTATAGAGGATATGGGGCAGAACAGGGGAACAAGGTACTCTTGCTTTTGAATTGCCTGTATGTTGGTAGATCGACGAAATAGGTGTAATTTAGTTGATGATTATTTTTACTAGATTCCAGTTTTTTTTGTTAAAACTTATGTTTTGCATTTGCAGGCTTTGAGAAAAGCAATTGCAGAAACATTTTACAAAGATATGCAGGTAAAAGATACCGAAGTCTTTGTATCAGATGGCTCACAGTGTGATATTGCTCGCCTTCAGGTATCCAGTTATTTATATATTTTTTAATCATTAAGAGCCATTATATATATTATATGCTGCATGACTTCCATGTTCAACTAGGGGTAAGAATTCGGTAACTGGTACCGATTACTGAATCTTCGACATGTAATTTCAACATTCCACTTTCATAGAATATTAAATTTACTACCAGTTGCAAAACAACAGTCTTGCTTCCTTTCGGTTCGGTAATAATTTCGGTAATTACCGATTTGCTTTTTTTTTTACTACCGCTACCGAAAACTGATCGCCGAAACTGATTACTGACTTAAACCAAACAGTAGCCATTCTAAGTAACTGATTCAGAATTTCTTAATCGGTTCGTTTTGGTACAGTTTTTGGTAAAAACCGAAATCTGCTCAATCCTACCTACAACTGGAAAAAAAAAAAAGGTAGATTTTGATCAAACTCAGCATTACTTCAGTACTAAGATATGCTTTCTTTGCTCACAGATGCTTCTGGGTTCCAACTTGACAATAGCAGTGCAGGATCCATCATTTCCAGTAACATTTTTTCCCCTTTATACTACCTTTCAATTATTTTCTTCTCTTGCTATTGATAGTATAACAAAAAAAAGAGGATAACCAAATACTAAACCACATAGAACAAAGATAGTAGATTGAAAGACACCAAAATATCATTTAAAGCAACCAATAAAATTTGAAATGTGGCAATTACTTTCCAAATAACAAAATAAATAAAAAAATTTACTAGTTATTGTGGTGCCAATAAAAATGTGTACATTTTAAGATGACGTGGCCGAACTTTTTTTTTCACCAATGGAACCAAATCCATTGCGTAATCCCTCTTCCATTGTGGATGCTCTATTAGCATTTTCTGATATTATGTTAAATTGGTGAAATTGGTTTGAAACAGGCATATATAGACACAAGTGTCATAATTGGTCAAGCTGGTGATTTTGATGAAAGAAGTGGAACATATAAGAACATTGAATACATGAAATGTGGATCAAAAAATAATTTTTTCCCAGAATTAGCCAAAACAAGAAGAACAGATGTAATCTTCTTTTGTTCTCCAAATAATCCTACTGGTCATGCAGCAACACGAAAGCAATTAGAGGAGCTCGTCAAGTTTGCAAAGAAGAACGGTTCGATCATAGTTTTCGACTCTGCATATGCAGTTTACGTCACAGATGATTCTCCTCGTTCTATCTTTGAAATTCCAGGAGCTAAGGAGGTAAATGCTGGAAATTGGTTATAAGCAACTTGTATGCCATATCTTACTGCTTATTATAATTCTAAATATCAGAAATTGTTGTACCTATTTACTTTTTCTTTCATCTGATATTAATTTTTCAGGTTGCAATTGAAATCTCATCTTTCTCTAAATTTGCCGGTTTCACCGGCGTTCGGCTCGGTTGGACAGTTATTCCAGAAGAACTGCATTTTTCAAATGGATTTCCTGTAATAAATGACTTCAATCGCATCATATGTACTTGCTTCAATGGAGCATCAAATATAGCTCAGGCTGGAGGACTAGCCTGCCTTTCCTCAGAGGGTTTCATGGTAAGATTAATTGCAAGAATTTAAAACTAATCTCCCACAAGAGTCCCTTTATAAAAAATTTAAAAAAAAAAAATTGTTACAAATTTATTTATCCCGAAAAGGGGATAGGGAGGTAGTTTTTTCACTCAAAATCAGACATCAATCAGAAAGGGTGATGCTATATCAAGAGCAGGATTTGCTAATGACAGTAGCGACCCTTCTGCTCTAGCATTAGCAAAATCTGCTCTGAAAATAGTAGCACCCATCAGAAAAGCAGTATATAACTGAACTTAATTTTGGAAATTTGATTCAGGCTATTTGTTCTGTAGTTAATTACTACAAGGAGAACGCAAATATATTGCTCGACACTATAGCATCGATCGGTCTAAAAGGTTATGGAGGTGAAAATGCTCCTTATGTTTGGGTACATTTTCCTGGATCAAAATCATGGGATGTATTTGATGAGATTCTAGAGAAGACAAATATTATAACTGTCCCAGGTTCTGGGTTTGGTCCTAATGGTGAGGAGTTTCTAAGAATTAGTGCTTTCGGACACCGAGAAAGTATCCTCGAAGCTTCAAAGAGGCTGAAAAACCTTTTCTGTTAGGAAAAGGAAACCAAAAAATCGTACTCTTTCTACCACTAATTTCTGTCCTAAATATGCATAAACTAATAATAATAATCCTTGCTGTCTGCTTCTCACATGAGGGTAGAAGGGACATTCCTACTGTTTATTACTTCCACAGTTCACTTTATATAGGCGCAACTATTTTTTCACAGAGATTAAGAAAGTAGTTAAATTTTATTGTTTTTCCTAATATGCCCTTAACATAACATTAACTCTCCTCATATGATGTGAAAACTCATAAAAGTCAAAGGATACAATAGACTTTTTAACTTGGCATGCTTACCAAGATTGCTAAATATGCTAATTTGCTTATATAAATAAACACCATAAAAGGAAGGTTTGCTTATATAAAGTGAAACGAAATCATCCTACTTAGTTGTTAATACAAGCCATTACAATTTACAATGCAAAGAAGCAATCATTTCAAGTTGCATCCATAAAATATATTCATACAACAGAAAAAAAAGAATGGGAGGAAAAGGATTCCCCTATCAATCTTCCTGCTTTCAGTAAACTACCAATTCTTTCAACACATAAGAACGTATAAAAACGTTTGAAGTACCATTTCTTAACCAAGATTTCCAGGAGCAAGATTATAAATAAGGTTTTATAATGGTGATAAGAATGTAGCAATTATATGCATTCACTGGCGCAAGAAATCACAGAGAGAATGTTCAAACCATATGCTAAAACTAAATATCAAGAGTTTGGCAACTAACCAGATCGGTAGACCTGCTGTTCCTTGTAGCAACGATCCTCCAAATTGGCGATTCTGATTCTCCTGAAGACTCAGCTGGTTGACAAATAAGGTTATTGGGTGAAAATGATGAGGAAGGTGCAGAGGAAGAAGCTAAATTGTTGCGAGTATCGACCCGCATAATCATAACACAGTTGTTGGAATCTTTAGTGATTATATGAAGATCTCCGAGCAAACTTGCTAATAAATAGGAAGATTCTGAATTGGTACAGTCAAAAATCGGAATATCTCCAAGCAGAAATTTCCACGTATCATTCTGGTAATCATAGACCTTAATTCTAGCACTGTCAAGAGAACTAGATGGCTCAAGTGCATATAGCACACCTTTAACGTTAACGCTCAATTTTGTTCCTGCTTGCTTTACAGGCCAACCATCCCCCATTCCCACTGGCATTTGATCCCACGAATTAATCTCTGGATCATAAACCTCTCCTCCAACATCAACAAAAAAAGGCCAACAATATAAACTCTGAGCTACAAATAATCTTCCCTGATATGATGTCAATCCAGTTGCAATCGGTTTGAGCAAATCTGCTAGAAAAGCAGTAGGCAGCACTTGAGCTTTAGAAAATGGCATACGTGGAATTTCAGACCACAAACCAGTAAGAGGGTCAAATACTTCGGCAGATTGAAGGGAGGTTAATCCGCCGCGGTCTCGACTAACTCCCCCAACAACATAAAGTTTGTTGTTTAAAATGCCTGTCTTGCAAAATGCTCTACCGATAGACATTGGACTCATTTCAGTCCAATTGTTTAGGATTGGATTATACTTCCACACACATCTCATCGCTGAAGTTTTAGAAAGTCCTCCTACGACATAGAGGCAACCATTAACAGCTCCAACTGCACTTCCATGAAAGGGCAATGGATCTAATGTGCCTTTCTTTCTAAGCCAACCTCTAACTGTGTCTGCAATTTTAATGCTCGAACTGAACATCCGAAGTACAGCTACACCCTTCTTAGGCTCGTCTTCAGAAACAACACCAGGCATTGTTGGTAACCTCTGCCATATTCTAGATAATGGATCAAATGCATACCATAAAAACTTTTCATCATCAACCTTTGTCAATACATAAAGCCATTCCTCAGTTGTTCCAAGCTCTTTCCTCACACTGAACAGCCTGGAACTCACAACGGCTGATTTCCAAGCCCGAGACACTAACTTAACTTTTAAGTAACAAATCCTTGGAAGTCTAGCAAGAATCTGGATCGATATTTCATCAGGAAGACTAGGAATCAATCTTGGATTCCCCTCACAAGAAGTTGGCGACAATCTTGGTCTCTTGCAAGCTTCACTCTGTGTTACCTCAAAACCCTCACTACCTACAGTTTTTGAACTATTTACACTTAACAAAGAGCCCATTTCCGAAATTTGGAACTCTAAAGACTTCTACCAATCCAGCTTCTAATAGCTTGTCAAGTCTACTTCAAATCTGAACTTAAAGAACAAGGAGAACTATCAGTATCAACCCACTTGCCAAGTCAAAGTATTCTCTAAATTAAAATCCACGCAGAAAAAGTAGGAAAAAAAAAATAAAATAAAACCATTCACACTATATTTGGAATGGTTTCTTGGCAATTAAACAGAAATTACAATTGAAGTTTCATCCCAAAACATTTTCAAATTTCCACACAAAATAAAAACAAATTACATAAATAAGTCCTCAATTATAAAGCCAGCAATAATGAAGACAAAATTAAAAGAAAAACAGAATTATACACCTATGAAAAGCCCAATCAATACTTACTTTACTACAGAGGAAAAAGAAAATAATTAAATAAAAATAAAGTTACAATTTTTAGACAACCCCATACCAGGAAAACTCAAAGAAACAAGAATAAAGACCAGTTAACCTCACTAAGACCTCAATTTCTGTTTGGTTCAAGAGAAAATAATTTCCAAGAAAATTCACTTCAACACATTCTTCGGCCGGTTAAAATAATTAGGATAAATATGAAAAAATACCTTCGAATTCAGAAAGACAACGCCAACAAATCGAAGAAAAAATTGCAGATTTGTGCGGTGGTGACTTGATTTGAGAACAAATTGTAGGGTCACTAATACTGAAAATTTTTTCCTTGCTTAATTAATTATTTTGATGGAATACAAATTATAATCGTCGTACGCAACCTGCCACGTCACTATTCCCACGTCAACCAATTACGATAGAGGCGCTGAACAGTTTTCATATATTTAATTAAGGGGATAATTTTCAACCATCAATCCATAATTATTCAATTTTAGTCTAATTTTTATTTATGGCCCTCTAGTTGTACGATTTGACAAATAGTCCTTTTTTTTTTTTTTTTTGAGGAAACTCCATTTAAATTTTTGTTATTTACAAATTGTCATTTTTCCGTAACAAAATTACAATATTGGACTGACTAATAGTTTGAAAGATGAGATTGAGAGTGGTAGGTACATGAAGTATGCCAACTTTAAAATTTGTGCGCTATTAACTTCTAATTGAAACAAAGAAAAGATTGAGTATACGGTGTAAACACATAATCAATCCTACTGTATGCTTATGAGATTTTGAAAATAAAAACTGAAAAGGAAAATAAAAGGAATGATATAAAAGCAAGGGTGCTTAAAAGTAAGCATGCTAAAAAGATAAGGACGTTGGAAAGTTAATTAGCTCGAAAGTAAACGTGCTTGAAAATAAGTATGCTTGAAATCAGCCAAATACATATACTACCTCCGTTTTCAATTGTACGAGACTTTTTTCTGAAGGGTAGTTTTTAAAAAGTTGAGATTTTTAGTATTTGTGGGTGTTTTTTGACCATTTTGTCCCTTGTCATTTAGTGGGGAGAGGAAATAAAATAATGTTACTTTATTTGTGTGTCAGCAAGTGTGAGATGTGAGAGAGAAGATATGATGGTTTAACTGACATGCGGCAGGCGCTGTCATATGAGAGAGGAAGAGAGAGAAAAACGCGTGAGGTATAGACTGAAACGTTGGGTTACAGTTTTGGTTAATATGAGTGCATATTTTTTCATGTAATGCGGCCAAAAGTTAAGCAATCAATGACATTCGTTATATAATGGTAAAAAATGTAAAAACATGCACCCAAAATTAATTGAAAATGTTGCAGACTTGGTAAATTTTAACAAAAAAAATTGAG
>CATIWJ010244287.1:0-11619 GCA_949640765.1 Croton laevigatus | reverse complement strand
TTGTGAAGGCTTTGCATGAGAAAGCTAAGGCAAACATTGAAAAGAAGAACAAGACATATGCGGAGCATGCGAATAGAGGACGCAAAGAAATGGTGTTTGCACCCGGGGATTGGGTTTGGGTTCATTTCCGAAAGGAACGGTTTCCAAATCAAAGGAAGAATAAGTTGAATGCCAGAGGATATGGTCCTTTCCAAGTTTTGGAAAAAGTCAACAATAATGCATACAAGATTGATTTACCGGGTGAATATAATGTAAGTGCAACTTTTAACGTTTCTGATCTTTCTCCTTATGATGATGCAGATTTGAGGTCAAATCTTTTTCAAAAGGGGGAGAATGTTGTGAATCAAGGAACGGTCAAGGATCCTTTGGTGCTTCCTCAAGGTCCATTGACACGAAGCAAAGCTAAGAGGTTTTAAGCAAGTTTAAGAATGCATGTTCAAGAGCAAGTGAGCAAAGAATTGACCGAAATTACAGCTGAGAAGGTTAGAATGGAACTGAAACTTCAACCAAGGATTATTATGATGCTGAGAGCAAGTTCTGAAGATTTTTTTTATAAGGAGTTGAAATTTGGAAGAGAAGGAATGGACGAGTTGGGCAGAAGACTATTTCTCATAAGGCGTGACCACGCCTTGTCAAAGACGGCCAGCAGATAAGGAAAACGTGACCAACATGTAGCAAAACTTGGGATTCTCTAATTTTTATGTGGTCCTCACTATTTTAGACTTGTTGAACAAGAAAAATATCTTCTAGGATTTTATTTGTTTAGTTTTTCTTTTTTTGTCAAGGGAGTTTTCCTTTCCTATATAGGATTCTTAATCTTGTCTATTTAAAGCATCCTAATTTTTGCAAAAGGCATACTTTTGAGAACTTTTAATACAAATATATTCTTCAAGAATATGCAATTGCTTTTCTTGGATTTAAGGTGGATTCTCTAATTCTTAGATAACATCACGAATTCAGATCTACTTATCAACTTCGTTGTGGCGTTCTTCTGATTTCGATCCTTCAAATCCTTTGATTATTAGCGTTCTTGCTTCTTTAAGCAACGAGTGTTATAGGGGTGGATTTCTTTCATTGTTGGAGTTCGATAACAGACCGGGTGCCATAGGTTCCACATCACGAAGTGAGCTGAGTTCATCCACCTTAGGCAAGGAAGGATGATAGTGAGTACGAGAAGGAGTTCACTCGCCTCAGCAAGTATGGTAGGAAGCTAGTAGAGATAGAAGAAGAGAGATGCCATAAGTTTCTAAATGGATTGAACAACAAGCTACAAGTGCAGTTAGTAGCTATGGGGTTTATGGAGTTTTCCAAGTTGTTATCTCGAGCACTTGAAGTTGAGAAAGTGCAAATGAACCAAAGAAACAGGCATCAGAGGGCGCAACAGAAGAGGGATCAGTCGCAGAGCTTTGGAGGTGGTCAGTCCTCCAAGAAGAGATTTAGAGGAGGTAGCTCAACCCAGTCTAGAGGTCGGAGTCAGGGCAGAGGAGATGCCAGAGGGTCATCGGCTAGTGCACCAAGAGCCTTAGGAGGTTTTGGTAGAGGTAATCATAGAGGCAGAGCTAGAAGAGCCGAGTCAGCGGCTGGCAGTACAGGAGATTATCACCCCTACCCTACCTGTGCGACATGTCGGCGTAAGCACCCAGGGGAGTGTTGGTACCAGACCAACGATAATGTTTGTTGGGAATGTGACCAAGAGGGTCACATGAGGCGTTAGTGCTCGAGACTTCAGAGTGAGACCCCAGCTCAAATAGAGCGATGGCAGCAACCAGCTGGCAGAGGCCGAGGTAGAGGTCGTGGTAACCCCAGTCAGCAGAGGACCCAGTCCGAGACTGTTGATCGCCCTTGGACTAGTGCTCCAACCAGGGTGTATCCTATGAAGACTAGAGAAGAGGAGGATGCTCCAAACGTCATCGTTGGTACGTTTTCTATGTCTGGAAGATCTATACATACATTGATTGATCCAGGTTTAACCCACTCTTATATTTGCATGCTTAGGGATAATATTAAGGGGTTGTCAGTAGAATATGTTGAGTCTGGAATCTTAGTGACGACACCTTTGGATGATGGAGTAGTAACCAACAAGGTTGTTAAGGATTGTCCGATAGAAATACATTGTGAGATTTTCTTAGGAAACCTAATGGAGCTACCTTTCAGAGAGTTTGATGTCATCCTAAGGATGGATTGGCTACATAAACACAAGGCCTTAGTTGATTGTGAAAAGAAGAGGGTAACATTGAAGACACTGGAGGGCAAGGAAGTGGTTGTTGTTGGAAAAATGCCAGACTATTTGCACAATGTAATATCTGCGGTGACAACAAGACATCTAATTCAAAAGGGTTATGAAGCCTACTTAGTTTGTGCCTTAGAAGTAAAGAAAAGTGAAGATGGAGTCCGAGGAATACCAGTTGTATGTGAGTTCTCCGACGTATTCCCGGAAGAGTTACCAGGGATGCCACCCAGAAGAGAAGTTGAGTTCACTATAAACCTGTATCCTGGAGCGGTGGTACCAGTCTCGATAGCTCCATATAGAATGGCACTGGTGGAACTGAAAGAGTTGAAGATCCAACTGCAAGAGTTACTTGACAAGGGATTCATCAGACCAAGTGTGTCTCCATGGGGAGCACCAGTGTTATCCGTGAAGAAGAAGGATGGATCATTGAGGTTGTGTGTAGACTACCGGCAGTTAAACAAGTTGACTATCAAGAACAAGTATCCTCTTCCGAGGATTGATGATTTGTTTGACCAGTTGAAGGGAGCAGGAGTATTCTCAAAGATAGACTTACGGTCAAGATACTATCAATTGGGGATTAAGAAAGAAGATATACTCAAGACGACATTTCGTACTCGATATGGTCATTTCGAATTCCTAGTAATGCCATTTGGGTTGATGAATACCCCAGCAGTGTTCATGGATTTGATGAACCGGGTTTTCCACCAGTACTTGGCTCAGTTTGTGGTAGTCTTCATCGACGATATCCTGGTGTATTCAAAGAATGAGAAAGAGCATGAGCAGCATCTTCGCATCGTATTGCAGACTCTGAGGGAAAGACAGTTGTTCGCAAAACTCAGTAAGTGTGAGTTTTGGTTGAAGGAGGTGATCTTCCTAAGACACATAGTGTCGGCGAAAGGTATTAGAGTTGACCCGAAGAAGATAGAAGATATAATGGATTGGAAGCCTCCGAGATCAGTGACAGAGGTGAGGAGTTTCTTGGGGTTAGTAGGTTATTATAGAAGATTTGTCAACGGTTTTTCTGTTATAGCTGGCCCAATGACAAAGTTGCTTCAAAAAGATGTGAAGTTTCACTGGAATGATGCTTGTTAGAAGAGCTTTGAGATTCTGAAGGAGAAGTTGACAAATGCTCCAGTCTTGACACAACCAGTATCGGGAAAGGAGTATGTCATATATAGCGACATATCATACATTGGATTGGGATGTGTGTTGATGCAAGAAGGGAAAGTGGTTGCATATGCTTCTCGATAGTTGAAGCCGCACAAAAGGAACTACCCAACACATGATTTGGAGTTAGCTACTATTGTGTTGGCTTTTAAAATATGGAGACATTAACTGTATGGAGAGAAGTGTCAGATCTACACCGACCATAAGAGCTTGAAGTACCTACCAGGACAAAAGGATCTCAACTTGCGATAAAGAAGATGGGTTCATATGCTAGCGGATTTTGACTACACCATCAACTATCATCCTGGGAAAGTTAATGTAGTAGCTGACGCTTTGAGCAAAAAGATGATACAAGCTTTGAAAGCAATGAGGGTACAAGTGTTAGAGGAAAATGATGATGCATGCTTAGCAAAGATGCAAGCGAGACCCATGTTGCTACAAGAGATAGCTGAAGCTCAACAGAAAGATTCTCAAACACAAAAGTGGATGAAGCAAGTTCAAGAAGGAAAGACTGAGAAGTATCAGATATCGCCGGATGGGATGCTATGCTTTGAGGGTCGGATAGTGGTTCCAAGAACAGGTAATGTAAGAGAAGGGTTATGAGAGAAGCTCACAGCAGTTCGTTTGCCATGCATCCGGGCAATACTAAGATGTATTTGGATATGAAGAAGAGTTATTGGTGGCCGGGAATGACGAGAAATGTCAACACTTACGTGTCTAAATGTTTGAATTGCCAGAATGTGAAAGCTGAACATCAGTTACCATCAAGATTTCTACAGCCGATCAACATACTAGTATGGAAATGGGACCGGGTAACCATGGATTTTGTTTCGGGTCTCCCCTTGACTCAGAACAAACATGACGCGATATGGGTGGTAGTAGTGGATAGACTCACCAAGTTTGCTCACTTTCTACCTATACGTATGGACTACTCGCTAGAAAAGTTAGCAGAAATCTATGTCAGAGAGATAGTCCGATTACACGGAATACCATTGTCCATCATTTCAGACAGAGATCCAAGGTTTACACCGAATTTCTCGGGAAGATTGCAAGAAGCATTGGGTACGAAGCTACAGTTCAGTACATCATTTCATCCTCAGACAGATGGCCAATCGAAAAGAGTAATTTAGATCTTAGAAGACATGCTCAGAGCTTGTGTGATGGATCTTGAAGGAAGTTGGGACAAAGTACTTGCCATTAGCAGCGTTCGCCTACAAGAACAGTTATCAGTCAAGCATCAAGATGGCACCTTACGAGGCATTGTACGGCAGGAAGTGTCGCACTCTAATCTGTTCGATAGAACTCAACGAGAAGATGATTGGTCCGGATTTGGTTCAGGATACTGAGAAGAAGATCAATATCATTCAAGCTAGGCTGAAAGAAGCATCAGATCGTCAAAAGTCCTACACGGACTTGAAGCAAAAGGATATTAGCTACAAGGTAAGGTATTTCTTAAAGTATCTCCGTGGAAGAAAGTTATAAGATATCAGAAGGAGTAAGTTGAGCCCTAGGTTCATTGGTCTATACGAAATCACTGAGCGTATTGGTCCAGTAGCCTATCGCTTAGCTTTACCTCCAAAGCTAGATAGAGTTCACAACGTCTTCCACGTATCGATGTTGAGGTGGTACAAATTAGATCCTTCACATGTGTTACCCTCAAAGAGCATTGAGCTAGACTCGAACCCGTCATACGAAGAAGAGCCTGTTGAAATCTTGGCCAAGGAAACTAAGAGGCGGCATAACAAGGAAATCCCTTTGGTTAAGATATTGTGGCGGAACCACAAGGTTGAGGAAGCTACCTGGAAATACGAGTCAATCATGCACGAGCGATACCCACAGTTGTTCGCTAACCAGTAAAGCTTCGAAGACGAAGCCTTTTTATAAAGTGGGTAGATTGTAACATCCATTCTCTCATTAGTTAGTATTTCTTAAGTTGTCATAGTTAATACTGTTTTTATAGGAGTTTTCGGATTCCGAGGTGTAGAAGCGTCGGAGTCAACCTCGGGTTACGTGTTGGCATTAACAAGAGTTGAGGTAATTTTTGTGATGTCAAGTAAATAATGTAAGTTTGGGCTAGTTATAAATACTTGAGAGGTTATATGTATATGGGCCTTAAAAGTTGGTGGAAGATGAGGATGAGATAGAAGTTAGCGGTTATTTTTATAAGTCGCAGGTGTTCAATAAAAGTTAGCGGTTATCAGCATTCACCAGCACTCCTCAGTATGACCTATTGGATAGGATTTATGTAATGTTTATTAACTTGGTATGTAATTAAAGTATTTTAAACTTAGTTATATGTGTATAAATTAATAGAGAATAAATGTTTATAAATTAATTCGGGCTTTTGAACATGTAAAGGTTAGTTGTTAACATTATAATACGTAAGTTAACGGAGTTTAGATGGTCGCGTAGTACCTCAGTCTGTCTTATTCATAAGTTGGATTTGAAGTGTTACACAAATCCTGTTAAAAAACTGTTCAAACCCTGCAAAACCATAATAACTATTCCAATATGTCCATGCATATTAGTAATTCATTTTTCATGATTTGATAATATTAGTAATCTAAGAATGAGGTCTCAGACAAACATCCAAGCAGAATAACAACTATAGCTCTCAAGCCTAGCGAAGGCAAAAGCTCTTAGGCGGCCACTACAAATATTTTTGAGAAACAAGTCTTTCTATTTATCTTCACCGGCCTCATTTCTATCAAAACAATGTTCAACTAAATGATCAAAACAAGATAAGAGACCCAGTTAAAAAATTGTTCAAATCCAGTTAAAAACTGTTAAAAAACAAACAACTTTCCAAGCTCCAAAAACAAATCAAAACAGCAAAATCAGCACCAAAATAAGAGTTAAAAACTAACAAATCAACAATCACAAAAAACTCAAGAACATTGGGGAACAATTGCAGCAATAAAACCAAAGAAAAATAGATGAAAAAAGTGCAAAAATAGCATAATAACAAGAGAAAAAATGCAAAATTTTAGTCCAACATAATCTGAAGATCAAAATAACATTAACACACATGTTTGTAGCACCCAAAAAAGCATCACAAAATGCAACAAAAACTAAGCAAAAAAGGCAACCAAACAAGAGCAAAAATAGAAGAAAAATAGTAGCAACAAACCAGCAATCCCAGAATCAAATAAGCTGCAAAAAAAACAGTTAAAAGCACAAGAAAATCCAAAGACCATCTCACATATTAATGCAACCTATCCATATTTTCCACCATAAAAAAAATCAAAGATAAAACACAATAATAACATTCAAAATCAACAAAATAAAGCAACAAAATTGTGGAATTTCAAATCACAAAAATTTGAAGATAAAAAATCAAGAAACCAAAAATAATCAAAGCATATAAATTAGGGGTGTCAAACAGATCGGGTTGGATCGACCTGATCTGCTATTTTTCGGGTTAAACAGGTTTCGGGTTGATTACCTCTCAACCCTAACCTGATCTGTTTAATAAACAGGTCGAAAATTTCAACCTTAACCTGATCTGCCACGGGTTCGGGTCAACCTGATCTGACTTGCTTATTTTTTTTCCTTGTTATATATAAATGGGTTAAACATATAACCGAAAAAAAAAACCAAATAAAATAAATTCTTGCAAGAAAAATTTATTTAAACAACCATTCAACATTAGAAAATTTATGTTCAGAGTTCCAATCCAATGATATATTTACTACAAAGAAAAGTTATCTGCATCAAATAAATGATATCAAAGCCACCAGAAACTAACTATTTAAACAATCCAGCTCAACGAGTTCCACTGAGTTCATATGAAATGAGAGCATTTCAAATCATTGTCTAGCAATATGAAGTTTAAATCATTTACAGACACAAAACAAACCAATTCCCTATCATATAGGTTTAAAAAAAACTAAATTAATTAAATTCCTGCAGTATTTTATTTGTCATATAAAATGACTTTACTCTTCAATGAGATTGGCCGAAAACCATACCCAAATTAGACTTTGAAACAGATAAATATATTTTTAATTTTTCATAATAATTAAACTATTTTGAATCATTAATGACTTGATGCCTGAGCCCATCGAGGCCTTTCCAGATGATGACCATGACATATTAATGACACAAAGATCTGAGGATGCTAATGAGAATGCCGATGATTCTGATCCGAAACAGCAGATGCCTGCTGAGATCAAGCGTTACTTGTTAGTTCCTTGTACGAGTATTTAAACTTAAACACCATTATTCTTAGCCTCATTTCTTATCATGTTTCTGTGTCTGTACCTGGCTACACCATTGGAAATAAGCAAGGATGCTTCATAAGTAGATCTATTGATAAAACTTGTAGATCTGTTGAAAGAACCCCATAACTAGAACAGATCTAAAACAAAGGGGACTAGAGTGAAGGTAGAGAAAATCAGAAGAGGAGAAAAAATGAGGAAATTTACCGTGTGCATAAAAGAAAGCGGAGATTAGTGACGACCACTAGTGGAGACCAAAGGTGGTGATGGACAGCGAACGTTCCGTTCTCTGCTTTGGAAATTTACAACTAAATGGTGGAAAGAAGGAAGAGAATGATAGGGAAGAAGAATGACGGTGGTGAAGGTGAACACCGGGTTTCTTCAAGAAGGATGAGAAAGGCAAGGAGATGAAGGCGGAAAGAAGTGGCAGAGATGGGTGGGTATAGGGCAATAGGAGGGCTAATTCAAAATCAGAAGAGGAGCAAAAAAGAGAAGAAAAGAGAAGGTTTAGTATGTATATATATATAGAATAACCCTAAAACAAAACTATGTCGTTTTGTTATCGGGTTACACAGGTCGACCTGCAGGTTGAGTTTTTCAACCCGCACGCAACCCGTTTATTAGCAGGTCGGATTCGTGTCAACCCATTTAATTAAACAGGTCAAAAATCTTAACCCTAACCCGTTATTAGCAGGTTGGGTTCGTATCGGGTTAGCAGGTTGGGTCAGCTTTTGCCCCAAATATAAATAGCCTAAAAAAACCATCAAATTTGACATAAAATATCTAGCAAAACAATAGCAAAAATCTCAAAAAATTGAAGAAAATTAACTTTCAGCACCTAAAAATATCAAAATAACAAATAAAACCTCTTCAAAATATGTTCAGACCCTATTTAAAAATTATTCAAACCTTAGTTTTAAAAGGCGCGAGGCGCAAAGGGCCCTTAGAGCTTAGGCGCAAGGCTCGAGCACGCGCCTTTCGTAGGTGAGGCACACCTTTTTTGCCAAAACCTCTACAAATCAAATCTAGAGCATATATTATACTCAAACTAACAAAATAACAATATTATTAATGCATAAATGATAAAAAGCATAGTTCATACTATACTACCGCTAAAACACATTGAAAATAAAAAGAGAAGAAGAAAAGCAAACATAAAAAGCTTGTTTGATGGCATAGTAGAAATGTAGAACACTAGTACTCGAAGTCCATATCATCATCAGCATCATCATCATCATCATTATCACACTCATCCTCATCTCCCATATAATCTCCATCCTTGCCAATGTCTTCCTCCATTTGAATTTGCAAACAAAATATCCTTAATTAATAAAATTATTAATACAAAGTACAGAATGTCACTGTCAGTTAAATGCAAACATATAAAATTAAAACAAAATTAATACCATAAAAAGTATGGTTTAAAATATATGCAAATTTTATTAATTTTATTTTATAATTCGGACACAAATTAGAAACCATTCATTTTAAATGATTATCCACACAAATGGACAATAAATATAGTTATGTAAATAGAATTCACATTAATCCAGTTCATCATGCCAGAATTATGAATTCCAAACCCAAGAAAAAACTTTAAACAATACCAAATGGTTAGAGCAAATAACAAAAAATATATATATAAACAGGATTACTGAAATAGCAAATGTGAAAATAAGCAACACAAAAAGAGGGAAAAAAAAAAAGAATGGCGGCACCACCAACTCATTAACATCAGTAGGGAAAGAGGAGGAAAAAGAGAATGTAGAGGGAAAGAGGAAAAAAAAGAATAGAGAGAGAAAGAAACACAGAAATAAACAGATAATATCCCCTAATATCCCCCCTTGGGTGTCATTGACATAAGAGATGTCGTTTCTAGTCTATCTCTTTCTATTTCTATATTCTATTTCTATATATATGGAAAGTTTCAAAATCATCATATAATAATCCAGAAATTGCAATAGAAAAGAAAAAGGGAGGTTTGTGATGATTTTGAAATCTTTTATACTAGGTAATCTAGTATCCTTATGCATGAAGATAATCAATTCGATAGTTGTGGTCGGACTCTATTATGGATTTCTGACCACATTCTCCATGGGGCCCTCTTATCTCTTCCTTCTTCGAGCTTGGGTTATAGAAGAAGGAGCTGAGAAGAAGGTATCAGCAACAACAGGTTTTATTACGAGACAGCTCATGATGTTCATATCAGAAAGAGAGAAGAGAAATTGAAAACAAAACATAGAGAAATAAAATACCTGGTTTTTGGCGAGTTCAGTTGGCAAGCTCAGAGGTTGCTAAGGTTTCTTGGAGATTTGATGAAGATGAGGTATGATAAGATGATTTTAGGTTTCAGTCTCCTCCAATTAAAAACTCGATCTTGTGCCTCACACCCGAAGAAAAAAGCTCCAAGGCACGCGCTTCCAGTAATCGCTTCGCTTAGCACTAGAAAAGTTGAATCTCTCACGCTTCAGGTCGCCTCGCGCCTAGGGCGCACTTTTTAAAACTAAGATTCAAACCCTATTAAAAAATCATCTCAATATCATCAATTTCAATAGCAACCAAACATATTAAAACAATTCAAAATATATTCAGAACTATTTCATTCAAAGTATGTTAAGAACCTATTTAAATGATGTCGACAATTTAAGGAAAAAAAACTCTCAAGCAAAACACCAAAAATAAAAAAGAATTTCAGTACCTTAACAAAACTTCAAGAATTTAACCCAAAATGATAAATAAAAAAAGAGCATCATACAAAGTTAAAAATAAAGGTTCAAACCATGTTCAGACTCTATTAAAAAACTATTCAAACCAAATAACTTCCCAAGCTCCAAAACTCCATCAAAAACAGCAAAATAAGAACCAAAAACCAATAAATCACCATCAACAAACAAATTAAAAACCCAGAAATAGAGGCAACTACTGTAACTGCAAATCTACAAGAAAAACAAAGCTGAAATTGAAGGGAGAAACTCAGCTACAAATCCAATAGTTGGACTGCAAAAATAAAAGAAAATAAACTGAAAATCCAAGCAAAAAATCAGTAGCAAAACCCAGCAACAATAGAACACCAAAACCAGAAAAATGACTCATTCTTTATTGGAAGAAAAAACCCTCATTCTTTATTGAAAAAATTTATTCAAACCCGGTTCAAAAATTATTTAAACCCTGTTAAGCAAACCCAATTTATAACAATCACAATATCAGAAATCTAGAAAACTATTCAAACGTGGTTCAAGTCTATTTATGAGGATCTGAATCTAAACTATTCAAAATCCTTAAAGAATTATCCAATCAATCAATCAACAATTGGTATTAACCTTCATCAAAACACAACACAAATAAATGTAATCAATGAATAAAAATTACACAACATGATTACTTCCATAACCAAACCAGAAATTAACAAAACCAACAAAACCATGGAAGATAATAAACTTGAAATCAAAAGTAATCAACAAAACCAGCCCTCCCTTAACAGAAACCAATCAAATAACATGAAACCAATCAAATAACATGAAACAATTACATGCTCAGGAAGAAGTAAGTACCTCAATCTGAGAGAAGAAGCCATGGAAGCCACGAGACCTGATGATGTGAATCAAGAAATGGTCAAGGATCCTTTGGTGCTTCCTCAAGCTCCATTGACACGAACCAAAGCTAAGAAGTTTCAAGCAAGCTTAGGAATGCATGTTCAAGAGCAAGTGAGCAAAGAATTTACCGAAATTACAGCTGAGAAGGTTGGAATGGAGCTGGAACTTCAACCAAGGATTATCATGATGCTGAGTGCAAGTTTTGAGGCTTAAAACGCTATTTTACAAGTGCTGACGAGTTTGGGCGTGTTTTTAAAAGGGTTGGACTTGATTAGCTATATTTTGGGCTTATTTTGGTGGTCCCCTCCATAGTTAGTAGTTAGGACCACATGGGTTGTTTAGTTGTTATTTTGTTTTCCTTAAGAGATAAGTTTTCTTATTTTCCTTATTAGAATAGGATTTAGGGCTT
>CATIWJ010244249.1:0-11884 GCA_949640765.1 Croton laevigatus | reverse complement strand
GAAGAAATTTGAGCTCCTGCTGCTGGCAATTGGATTGGAAGTTGAAGCTCTTGCAATGCTGTTGGCTGTTTCCGACAATGCCTTGAACTTAAGAGAAGCTGGACTTTCTTTTGTAGTTTGTTAGGCCCAATAGTCCCTAAGCCTTTTATCCCAAAAAAAATCAGGATACAAATAAAAATTCCTTTCTTTTTCCGCCTCCGCCGTCGGTTCCGCCTTGTTTCTGCTTCAACTCTTTGGCGGGTGTATACAGTTTCTATGCCACCTATGTTTCGCCACTGCTACTGCAAGCTCTTCAAGCCCTCTTGTCGCTGTTTCTGCTGTTGCTATTGTTGCTCTCAACCTTAAAATCCCACCAAAAAGGTTAGTTATTTATAGTTATTCTGCTCATGGAATCGGACATATCCCGAGGGCTAGTAGGGAATACGACCAATACGACGCCGTCTCGACGCACTCCAATCGCCGACGATTCTATCTCTCTCCAGCTTGACTGTAATCTTCGTGACCCGAATCTTCCGGTCTCACCTGTACCGCTTCAATTACTGGAGCCATTAGATGGACAAAACAACAATGATAAGAAGAAGGATGAAGAAGAAGAAGAAGAAGAAGACGAAAGAGAAGTTCGAATCTTTAATATCTGCTTGAAACGGAGAAGAGATAGCGAATCATCATCTAGCACATCCAAAAAGATAGCAACAAATGGTGAATTGGAGCTTGAAGAGAGGAGAAATTCTGTTATGTCATGGGGAAACCAGTCGATTTCAATGGCGGATCCTGAGATATTTGAGGTAATGGAGAAAGAAAAAGAGAGGCAATATAAAGGGATTGAATTGATAGCATCTGAGAATTTTGTTTGTAGAGCTGTTATGGATGCATTAGGAAGCCATTTAACAAACAAATACTCAGAAGGACTTCCTGGGTCAAGATACTATGGTGGGAATCAATACATCGATGAAATAGAAACGTTGTGTTGGAAAAGAGCATTGGATGCTTTTGGATTGGATTCTGAGAGTTGGGGTGTCAATGTGCAGCCATATTCATGTACTTCTGCAAATTTTGCTGTTTATACTGGTTTGTTATTGCCTGGAGATAGAATTATGGGGTTGGATAATCCATCTGGAGGGAATACCAGTCATGGATATTATATGCCTAGTGGAAGGAAAGTTTCTGGCGCTTCCATTTTCTTTGAGAGTTTACCATATAAGGTGAATCCGCAAACTGGGTATGTTGATTTTGATAAGTTGGAAGAGAGGGCACTTGATTTTAGGCCAAAAATACTTATATGTGGTGGCAGTTCATATCCAAGGGAATGGGATTATGCTAGGTTTAGACAGATTGCTGATAGGTGTGGTGCTGTACTTTTGTGTGATATGGCTCAGATTAGTGGTCTTGTTGCTGCAAAGGTGCTAATTCCATACCCTATTCTTTGCTTGTCTTTGTATCTTGATAACTTTGTTCCTCTGCATACTGGTTTGAGTTGATTTTTGGTTGTGTTTTGTGATGATTTCTGCTTTGACTTGCCACTTTGTGGAATTGACGATCTAGTTTGTTAGAATGTGGTAGAGATGAGAACATTAAGATGTATGTGTAGCCATACAAGATTGGACAAAATTAACCAGTAGCTCCCCCCGGGGTAGCGCATCATAGTTCGGACGTAGTTGGGATTTGTCCAAGATTAGTGGTCGTGTACAACAACCTTGACTGCGCAAGCTGGGGCTGGGCCTGCCTCCATCCCTAGAGGAGCCGTATGAGGCGGAAGCTCCACCTTGTGAGAGCTTGATGGTCGAGGGGGCCAAGAGGGGTCGAGGAAAACCTACGACTGTTTGGAAGGACGTAATAGCTAGAGATTACGAGTCTTAGATATCGATGCAGATTTAGTTCATAACAGACTTAAATGGAGATGTAAAATCTGTGTCGTGGAAAGTACGTAAGGCTTGTGATAACTGCTATTGTTATGTTTGGTGAGATTAACCGTTGGAGGATCTATACAGCCGACCCCAGCTTGTTTGGGACTAAGGCTTGTTGTTGTTGTTATTTGTATGCAACTGAAATTGTAAGTGCTGGAGTAATTACTTTGTGGTGAAATCAAATTTTTTTGAAGTTAGAAGAGTTCTTTTTAGATATCACGTTTGTAGCTTTCAATATAGTGATATACATCCAATGAAAAGCTCAGATAGCAATTTCAATTGGGCATTTTCCTCATGCTATTTTGACCATTTATAAACAAAGGTGAAGTGTGTCACATTTTAAATATTTTTTCATATCTTGCAGCCTTTTTCTTCAAAAATATAATTAAGGTCAATGCTATGTTGCTTTACTGGAGGACACTAGCGTAGACAGAGTTAAAGGAGTGCTCCCATTTTCGAGTTTTGCAATGCAATATACAGTGTCTCATCCTTTGTCCTGCAACAACAAAAACAAGTCTTAATCCCAAACAAGTTCAGACTAAACATAGAGCACAGTGAAAAATAGTTGATCTTTTTCTCTGCATCCAGCTATCCACTATAGTCAATAATAGGAGGCTCTTTCCATTGGCTTCCTTAGGATTACCATTCATCACCCTTTGTGGAAATCTATGAGAGCATTTGCTAGATAGTTACAATGTTGGGGCAGTCATAAAATGTCTTTCTTGGGGTGACAAGCAGACTTCTGCTCTTAAGAACTGCAAATAATTCAGAGAAAAGGCAACGACTGCTAGTAATTTTTTTGTTTTTATATGTTAGTATTTTAACCTGTTCATGAGTTGACAAATTTTAATCAGTTAGGTTTACCATACAAAAAAAAAGGAGATTTTAATCCGAAATTCGTATCTTCTCTTATTTTGTTTGATGGATGTCACTAGGAAAACTTTAAGATATTGTTGAACTGAATTCTATTACGTTTCACTGTGATGTTATGGAATATATCCGATGGGCATACCTTTTTTAATTAAAAGAGGGAACACAGTATATCTAATTGACATTTCTTGTCTTTATTGATACAGGAATGTGTTAACCCCTTTGATTACTGTGACATTGTTACATCAACAACTCATAAAAGTCTTCGAGGTCCTAGAGGAGGTATAATTTTCTATCGGAAAGGTGTGAAGCCAAGGAAAAGGGGACTGCTTGCTGGTCAAGGAGATGACAGTGATCAGTATGATTTTGAGGAGAAGATAAACTTCGCCGTTTTTCCTTCGTTACAGGGTGGACCACATAATAACCATATTGCTGCTCTTGCAATAGCGTTAAAACAAGTAGCTACTCCCGAGTACAAGTTATACATACAACAAGTCAAGAAAAATGCACAGGCATTAGCAGTTGCATTATTGACAAGAAAATGCAGGCTTGTAACTGGTGGCACTGACAACCACTTGATAATTTGGGATTTGAGGCCTCTGGGATTAACAGGTTTGGTCTTTTGTTCATGAAATGATATCCCTTTTTTTCTTCTTCTCAATGATTGTAATTTACTATTCCAATTATTTGATTAACTGTGTTCCTACATCAGCTTTACCCTGGGCCTTTTTTTTCCCAAATGGTATAACTTCTGATAATTTAAGCTCCAGTTTACTCTCTTTGTGCCTTTGATCTCCCATCCAATGGCATTGAACTTTTGTACTTGATCTTTCCATTTTTTGAATCAATTAAATTACGTGTTAACTATGACCAGATTTTTTATGTTACCACACGTCTATTCTCATTTAATTGTTCCTTGTGCATGTCATAAACTATATTGTCCAACATTTTTGTAGTATGCAGTTGTCCCATCTTTAATCATCCACCTATTTTGTTTTGAAGTTCATTCTTTGTTCTACATTGGGATCAATTATTGCAGATTATTAATAGTTTCAATTTTTGTAAGAAAAGTTATATTCTTCTTTGAACATTTTCCTTTCTTGTTTTCAGGGAAATTTTATGAGAAAGTCTGTGAGTTGTGTCACATCTCAGTAAATAAGATTGCTATTTTTGGTGATAATGGAACAATAACTCCAGCAGGAGTAAGGATTGGTAAGTGAAGGTTTTGTCGGATATTGTTCTGCAAAATGTAAAGTTCTGACTTAATAGTTTTCCATGTTTACCCTCCCCAGGTACTCCAGCCATGACATCCAGAGGTTGCCTAGAATCTGATTTTGATAAAATTGCTGATTTTCTCCTAAGAGCTGCTCATATTGCAAGTAAGTTGCACCGGGAATGTGGGAAAGCTTCCCTAAAGGGTCTGCAGAGTAATAAAGACATTCTAGAGCTCCGAAGTCTGGTCGAAACTTTTGCAGTTCAGTTTGCAATCCCAGGTTTTGAATGTTGATTCCCGTTTCTGGATTTCAATGAATCTCGTCTTGTGCACGTATCGATCATTGGTGAATGCATATCCATTGGTTGGCTTTACACTTGTGTTTGATCTCTATGAAGGTCGTTCTAAGCTTGAGAGTTTTAAACTTCCAATCTCTGATAGCTGCAGGTGTCGGAAAATATAGGTTTTCCTATCAGTTCAACAATGATTGGATGATCTTTCTGGTATTAGTCTTTTCACCTTATTTTCAGTCAAGCTGAGGTATATATTCTGGTTTTTTGGTCAATTGTTGTGGCACTCCACCCCTAAGATGGCTATTTTTCAGAAAATTTGAGGAAAAATGGAATTCTCACGGTAGGTCTCTTCCAAGGATAGCTATCGCTATCGGTACTTTGACAGTCCCTCAAAAGATTACATTGGCCTGATTGATTATCAGTATACAGACTTACTGATATGGACAGAACCTATAGGATATAAATAGAATTTGTTTTTGATACATTAGGAATAGAGTCCTGAATTTTTTTTCCTAGTGGTTATTGTATTAATAAGCAACAAAATGTGAAGCTTTTTTTTTCTCTGTAAATTTACAGCGTTTTTAAAGTCAATTTCTTATATTCTTAGAACTTATTCAAGTTGTGCTTATGAGCTTGCATAGGGGTGGATCATGGATAGGGTGCCTTGTGCTGATTTTGAAGTGATTCTATGCATGATTTATATTTGTAGATTATCAAACGTTTGTTTAGTGTAATTTTATTTATTTTCTAAAGTTAAAAATTGGATTTTTATATAACTCATTTTCTTTTTGTTCTTTTTAGTGCAGAAGGAGATTGATCCTCGTAACTATTGCGAGATTCTATATACATTCACTTCTGAGATATTTTTTTTTACGCGCGAACATAATGTTATTACTTTTTTTTCTTCACTCCTTTTTTTTTTTTCTTTTACGTAAAAGAAGATTTATGTTAATTAGAAGCTTTAATGGTTACAATATAATAATAAAAAAAAAGCCCCATGGCAAAATGATCGATTCTCATGGTAACAATTTTTCATTCACTCTTTAGATGCGTGCGTAAATGACAATAAAATAAATAAATAAAAAATGTGAAAAATAAAACCCAACATTAAATTCCTGGATTAATATGTGCATTTTTTTTTTTAACTTGCTTTCAAATCCAAGACCGAAAAAAAAAAACCTATATAATGATTTATATTTGTACCCAATAAATTAAGAGTATATAAATAACATACTCTTTTTTCTTACCTCAAAACTGCTCAAACTTTATTAAGATGAGCGAGAATACGTGTTGATTCATTTGCCAGTCTTGTAACTCAAGCCAGTGTTACATTTGGCATTTGGTTCAAATAAATTTTACAATCCTCAACAATACCGTCTAAAGTAGGGCTGAGAATTTAACCCGATCAGATAGGACCCGTTGAAGGCACATTTTACCCGAAGTACAGGGCGAGGATGAGTTTTAATAATGAAATCAGTAGCAGGTTTGGGGCGGGGGACGAGTTTTAGCTTATGCTCAAGGATAATATTATAATTTTTTTTAATAATTTAAAAATTTTGAATGATAATAAATATATTGACTTATAAAAATTACTATAAAAATATGACTTTTATTGAAATTTATGAATAAATGATATATAAATTTGAATTATTTTACATTATATTTATAAAAGTTGCATTATATTTTAATTAATCAAATAAAAAGTGCAAAGTGTACTATATTGTATAATTTCCTGTATTGATTGCTAATTTATATGCCACTTAGTCCTTAGGAAATCCCTCTCCAAAAATGTTTATATGAATATCTGAAAAGCGAGTTAAAGGTAATCACCAATTGTTTGCAAACTTCAACCTTTGCTCCTACTATCTTCAGAAGCTCGTCTCAACAACGCGTGAACCACCTACATACAAACAGTTTGTTTCGACTTCAACATCATCATATCCCACCATCCTCAGCCAAGACAAAGCCTCTCTTACTCCGATTATTTCAGACATCAAAGGACTAAAAACTTACTCCATTTTCACATTTTTAGTACTATTGAAAGCCCCAAATTTATCTCTAAGAACTCATCCTACACCAGCACATGTATCACCATGCAAATAAAAAGCATTAGTATTACATTTCACCTTACCCGCTATTGGCCAACACCCCTTATGGGGAAATTGAACAGCAAAACGAGCTTATGTACGTTTCAGCTCCTGTGCCACTGTCCATTCTTCAAGCAGCCGGCGAGCTTGATGGTAATTATCCCATGTTGCAGCTCTTGAACACTCACCTTATTTCTTCTTGTTGAGAAAACAGAACTATAAAGAACGAAATAAAACAAACAAACAAAGAAAAGAGCAAAGAATTTACGAGGTTCGGCAATGTGCCTACGTCCTCGGGAGCAGAGCGGCTAGGTTTTTTTATTAAGCATAAAATCGGTTACATATACAACGTATATAGTAACACTGTCGGGTACAATTACAAAATCACTCCTGTACCATACCGCGGGGGCTACGCCCCACACCCCCAACCCACTTTCGGGATTCCCCCATTGGACAGATACTGTCACTGCACTCTACTCCAACATCTGTCCCTTATGTTAAATATATGAGCCATATCTAACACTTCTAAACATTATTTGATATAAAGATCACAACTATCAATTTGCGGGAAACCTATTGCTTCAATTTACCCAACCATTGTTCTATTGTATGAACATCATTCCATCCCCTCAATCTAACCAGTCGCCAAACCTCCATAGTCGCCGGACAAGTCAAAAAACAATGCAATAAATCTTCATCATTCCCATGACAGACCGGACACACTAGTTCCGCTACTACATGCCGTCGCTGTAACTCACATTTACAGGCAATAAACTATAAAATAATTACCACAAAAAATTAGAAACTTATTGCTAAACCTCCCTCATTTGAGTACTACCTTAAATTATGTTAGTGAGTCAAGATAGAGCGCCCACTCTTCATAATATGCATTTCTACTGTTCCTACCACCATTGTCAACCATCCCGCTGCTGTAAATGACACAATGGAATGCTTCGAAGTTCGAATCTCTTGCTGCTCCTCTTCATTAAATAGCTGCTCCAAAATCTCATCATCTCATCTCATTCCACCTTCAATTCTTAAATCAGAAACCATCAATTCATCAATAACTGTTGTATTTTCACTTTGTACGTACGATTTCTGAATATTTGGCAGCCGTGGGTAGAAATTGAATGTTGAGGAGGTTGTTATTGGATCATAGTATTAGCCATTTGTTCCCGCTCTTAAACTAAAGAAAAAAAAAAAAACTCTGTTTATATTGGCTGGCACTTCTTTGAAATGATTTCTATGCGTTTCTCGCAAAGTTAACAATTTTTTACTAGATATTTGAAATAAAACTATTTTTTGTGGTTCAAACTTTGGGTCAGTACAACTCTGAAATTTTGGATTGTGCGTAGGTTTTGCCAGAATCGAAAAACACTGATATTTAGAACCAGTTCCGAAACCGAAACTGAAAATTATTTTTTTCCTGGTCCGGTACGGCCTGAACCAGAACCATATCGGAACCGAACCTAAAATAACAAATTAAACTACGTAGTTTTGACACCTAACCTAAACAACAGATCCCCTACATTTTTTTTTTTACAAGGAAAAAAAGTAAGAACCCCGTTCCTTCTCTTATCCATTTCACGCAATGTCCAAAAGCTAAAACTCTCTCACTCCGCCGCTCGCTGCTCTCTGCTGCTCAACCGTCCGACCGTCCCATCACCGATTCATCGTACACGTCCACCGACAGTGAAGCTTTCCGAAGCGACCCAGCTTCTTCGTCAACAACAGATCTGGTTTCTCTCTTTCCATTTCCATTCTTCTCTGTTTCTGAATTTCAAGTTTTAGGCTTCTCTCTTAGCTGTGGTATGGTTGTATTTGCTAGCGTTTTGTTCTGGATAATGCCTCTGCTGTTATAGGGCAATAAGTTAGGAAATCAATTTAGAAGTTTTAATTTAGGGTTTCAAAGTAGTGACTATTGCCGGATTTAAAATCGAAATCACCAATAAAAATCTATACATTATTAGATTCGTTGGTGGCTTGGAAAAGGAACTATCTAGCTAGTTATATGTCAACTGACCTTATAGCCATCACAAATCATGCTACTGGAAATTCTAAATTGTTTTAATTTGCTTTCCTTTTTTTGAGTTGAATCTGTTGTCCTAACTAGGTTTCTGTAAGGATTGGCTATGACTGCTGCTCAAAATTGAATTATTTGTTACTGATTTTGTTATTTCAAGAGAAGTACCATTATTGAGATTGAAATATGGTTCTGTTTCTTGGTGTGTAAGGAAATCGTGTCTTACTTTCAGGTATTAATTACCAACACTTCTTGAAATGCAAACATGATTATGAACTGTTGTGTTCTGCCTGGTTTGTTTTGATAGTTTAAGTATAATGTGTCAAAGTTGGATGAGTGCATTGCAGGGTTTTCATGATCCAAGATTGGAGGATAAAATGCTTCTTTATAAAGATATGCCCACTTTAATGTTGTGAAATAATAACCCAAATTATTTTTTCTCAAATGTATATTTTTGTTTTGGTTTGTTCTTAATTCGACCCCTTCTGTATTTTTTTTCTTTCTGATTCTGAAGTCTTGTTAATTTATGTATAGATTTGTGCTTGTTTAATTTATATGTACAGATTTGTTCTGGTTTGTATTTGGAGAAGGAATTGATGACTCTGCTGCCATTGCTATATTGCTTTTCCAATGTACAATTTTTTGAATGAATTAGTGCTGCAATATTCAGTTCTTTTACCCAGAATCGGTTCTGGAACCGAATATTGCAGTGAAATTGGCTTATTTTGAGTTTTACTTCCTGGACCTCTAAACATGTTGGTCATTCTAAGTTTGATTCATGCAACACAATTTCAACCCCTGCTTTAAAGGTGTGGTTCTTTCATTTTAATGTGGTGTTAGTTATTACTTTTTCCACTTCCAAGTTTTAAAAAATAAAAAATAAAAACAAAAACAAGTGCAAGGTTGTCTCATTATAGCCTGTCTTGTCTGATGATAACTATTCTAGTATTGAATGTTTCATATATTCATGAAATGAACTGAGTGCGTTTTATATTGAATTTGCATTGGATATGGATCAATTAAATCTATCAAACATATCATGCATCATTTTCAGGTTAAACTTCTTCATTTTGATGTGATTACCAGTTGAATAACTGCTGTCTCTGACTGGGTGTTACTCTAGCTTTATCTTGTTATGCATTTGAATTCAACTATAGCAAATGGCTATCACTCTGAACAGATTTTTGTGGTCTTCTCTTTCTTTGTTTTATGACGATCCTTCTTGTATAACATCTCATCAGGATTTGCAAGATGGAAAGCTTGCAGAGCTTTTGGCAACTGGGAGATGAGCTTCGAGGACAATCAAAAGTTTCAGAGGACCACAAGTGGTTGATGGCCGCCTCTAAATTGGCAGAGCAGACAAGGTCAAAGGATGAACGCATGAATAACCTTGATCTTTCAAAGGGTGTGACAGAAATAAGGCCAAGGGAGAAGATTGGGTTTCAGGAAGATAACAAATTTGAAAGCTTCAACTTTAACATGCTGAACTTGGAAACCAAGATGGCAGAAAATGTTAGCAAAAGTTCTTTCAGAAATAGCGTTTACAATATGAATGCAGTGTACCAGAAAAACAACATAAACAATATTGGAAATTTGACTGGTAGCAAATACAGTGGCAACATTCAGAATCTCAAAGAACCCAACATTAACATCAACAACAACAATAACAACAACAATGAGAACAATAATGCGGTTGATAAACGGTTCAAAACTCTGCCTGCATCAGAGACGCTTCCACGGAATGAGGTCCTTGGAGGATATATCTTTGTCTGTAACAATGACACGATGCAAGAAGACTTGAAGCGGCAGCTATTTGGTAAGCTGTTTATTTCTCTCTTTTTCTTGTTAGTTTTGACTTAGTCTAGGCATATCTTGTCATCTAGCCCTTGTGATGGGAAACCTATATATTATTTCTTAATTGATTTGTTAATTTCTGATCATCATTTTTAATATCAGTCTTGTTTTGCTTTGGATTATTTGTAAACTTTATGATGATTGTGTTCATGCTTTGAGCTATATTATGCAGATTTGTGAACACCGGTAGATAAGAAGATCTTTAGTAATTTCATTTGGTCTGTTAACAATATTTGATAACTGAGACTGATATGGTTGGGAACATTTGATAGGTTTACCACCAAGATACAGGGATTCTGTTCGTGCAATAACACCTGGCTTACCACTTTTTCTCTATAATTACACTACTCACCAACTGCATGGTATATTTGAGGTTTGTTCTAAAACTCTATTATTGTTATTATTGTTATTATTGTTTGTATGTAAACATCTTTCATGATCAATTTGGGCCTCAGTTTTGATCTGTTTTCCAGATTTTGTATTGATAGCCTAAGTTTAGTGATGCTAAGGCTAGTTTTAGCATGCATAATGCAGTGTGATCTTGTGTACCAAACTTACCCTAATATAAGTAAAACCTGCTGCTGTTGTCTAGTTTCAAAACAATTTAAATTATATTACTTGGAGGTCATATGGGATTCCCTTTCTTTCATAGTTTTTAGCATGGTATTCAACAAATCTATATTGTTTGTGTATTTTTTTTATTGAAATCCTATGCTACTCAAATGTTTTGAACAGGCAGCAACTTTTGGAGGTTCTAACATTGACCCAACTGCGTGGGAAGACAAAAAATGTAAAGGCGAGTCAAGGTTTCCTGCTCAGGTAACAATTGGACGGTATGACATTTGGGATTTCATTAGAAATGTTTCATTATATACATCTGACTTCTATGTTTATTAAATAGGTTAGGATCCGAGTTAGGAAACTGTGCAAGGCTTTGGAAGAAGATGCTTTTAGGCCAGTCTTGCACCACTATGATGGTCCCAAGTTCCGCCTTGAACTCTCAGTTCCTGAGGTGAGATACATTTACAGCTTTCCTTTTTCTGCATCTTGTATTTAAAATGATCCCATGACATGAATGGGTTTTGGATTTTTCTGCAAAATTCATGGAAACTATTGTGGTTTGCTTGCAGACCCTGGATCTATTAGACCTTTGTGAACAAGCAGGATCTCAAGCTTAAACAAAATGCGTGTTGAGTATCCAAATGTATGCGTGTTATCTGCTTGCTTCTCACAGATTTTCCATTGAGTGTAAGCTTGGTTTTAAGTCTGTTGGGTGAATCTTGTTGGGAGTAGTAGGAATGGCATGTGAGACAGCTGAATAAAAACAATGTTCCTTGTTTTTAAGCTTTGCCATTATGTTCTATAGTATTATCATTATCCTCTCTTACATACATATAGACTTTGGAGAGATGTAAGAGAGAATGATAGCCTGTCTAATGATATCCTCACAAGAGGAAAGGCCTTTGATGTGTCTATTTTGTGCATGTAAAAACAAACTGTGTGTGTGAAGTTGTATTGTGTTGTGTTATGAATCCCACTTAAGTTGTAATCAAAGATCCCACTTAAGTTCTAATCAAAGTATCTTAAATCCTAAGTTTACGTATAAGATCCATAGAACCAAATTGAGGTTCAGTTAAATC
>CATIWJ010244244.1:0-29072 GCA_949640765.1 Croton laevigatus | reverse complement strand
CGTCTGTCTCTTGAGAAACATGATGAAAAACACTGTGGTCAATCCATTGTCTGATTAACGCCACAGTTTTCTTATTCATTCTCGTCCAGACTTCATCCGTTTTCGTGTCTGGTTTGACACCTTTGACTTCTAAAGGCTCTGATACCACTTGTTAGGGTTGAAAATTCTTCTATTAATCACGTAATATAATTACAGGAGGAGCAATTTTCACTCAACTACAAAAAACAACCCTCTCTCACAAATTCAAGTTTTTCTCTCAACAAAAACTCTCTTCCTCACTCTTTCTCTCACACTCTCTGCCTGTTCTTACAAAACAATGAACACTAACACTTATACATAATACAGAAAAGCATTAATATTTTTACAATATTGGGAGACAAGAATGATGGTGTTGGGAGACATAATGATGACCTTGTTGGGTTGACTTCATGATGGCTTTGTTGGAAGAATATGGATATTCAACACAATTTACAGTACAACTTTGGTTCTTGCTAATTAATAGAAATTTGGCACCTATTTTATATTACAATTCAATGTATATATTAGGGATCAAATTAATACTTTTTTTTTTTTAAAGAAAAGATCAAATTAATAACTTTATTTTATTATAAATATGAACTACGGTTATGAAAAGGCTTTGAAGGTCCAATTCCACTTATTTCTGTTGATACACTATATAATTCTTATACTTTTTCTAACCATATACGTATTACTCTTATCCACAACCTTATTCCCTCTTCTGATCGTGTTTGATGGAATGCAAACACTCGTAACACTAAAACATATGGCCCTACACTCCACCTTCTATTCTTAATTAAAGTGTTGTACTTGTATTGTATCCATTAATACAACCCCTTGTAAAACAGTCAATAAATAATTAGGCCAAGTTATACAAAACTCGAAAATAAGGACCAAGTGTTTGGATTGAATTGATATTCTAAAGCATAAGTCCCAAAAGGGTTTGAGATTCTTTTAATTGCATAGAAAAAGGTGTTGGATATTTTGTAGAGGCTTCAAAAAGCATTGGTGAAAATTTAATGTAGCGATGAGGGGTAGGCTTTCTTTTCATCTGGCTTACAGAAAGCAATGGCAAGACCCACATGAGGCTACGCTACAAAATTTAGTTATACTCTTCAACGGCTACGCTTACCTATATATTCAATGGTCCCCTTCAATTCCTTCCTTCCTACTCATAAAAAACACTAATCTCCTATGCGTGTATGAAGGCTCACATGCTTAGCACTTAACAAAACAAAACTCTAATTTCTTTCAACTTCAAAGGCTCTTTCCTTAGAAAGAGAGCCATGAACAATATTACAAATACAAGTTTAGATTTTACATAATTAGAGCTTAATTAAACTATATAGTTATTAGATTAATAATCTATGTGATTGAAAAATTAGTTGTTTGACTTTGTATGAAAGAGTTAGGTATATAATAAATTTAATTAAATTGAATAATAACAAATTGTGGGATTTATTTATAAGAAAGAGGAGTCGTAATTCTAATAGTAACTAAATTGTGTGGCTTATATTATAAGCAGAATGAAATATATTCTTGTTTGAGCAATTATTATTGAGTAGAAGTCAAATATAAAAGAGGGGATGATAGCACATGTGAAGATATTATGACAGCTAATCGAATGCATGCATTGTTTATAAATATAGTGTGTGATTAGTTGTTCCAAACTGGCTTGCATACCATCATTCTCCATTCATCGTTTTGTGGATATGTAACCATTCGATTTCGGATCATTAGTGCTATTAACTATAATACAACTTTAAATACAGTATTACATTATGCTAACTAGAACAATACTTTAAAGGGTGGGGCTGCTGTGCTATGCGGCCGAGTTTTCTTTTCATTTTTTTTTTTATGTTTTTAAAAAAATTAAATTATAGATTGTTTATATTTAATTCCAAGATCAATTTTAGAGAATCGCAGTTTATATATTTGACTTATGAAATATTTTTTAAATATAGTGAAATTTACAAACTGACTCCTAAAATTAATAAAAAAAAAAAACCTGTTCTGCATATGCGGACCCATATTATCAGCCTCATCCAACTTTAAATACAATGTTACTAGCTATAATACAACTTTAAACAGAGTGTTACATTCTGCTCTAATACAATGTTATTAGCTATAATACAACTTTAAACAGAGTGTTACATTTTGCTGACTAGAGCATAATTTTAAATACATTTTTAAAACTTGAACTTGAACTCGAGACTATTATAATAAAAATCATATCCAAACCTAAATTATTAGTGATGGTTTTAATAACAATTATCTCTAATAATTAAAATGCTTTAAATATATATTCAAAAAAAAAAAGTATAAGAAATGTACCTACTTTACAATTTCATGTATTTGCTTACTTCGAGTTCAAATAAAAGTGAACCACCCAAAAAAGGATAAAAAGCAAATAATGTTATGTTATACAAATTAAATGAAATAATAATAATAATAATCTTATATTAAAGAAAAAAAGAAAAAAAAGAAAGAAATCAATCAAACCGTTAATTGCGCCTAATCATCTTTTTTTTTTTTCCTAAAACAACCTCAGTGTCCAACCCAAACCCATCTACTTTTCTTACCTCAACTAACTCCGACTCCTTAAACAGCTCAACCAGTGGGCCCACACTAAACAAATCATTCGCCGAATATTTATCAGCTCTTCGAGATAACGACACCTGTATAACGCATACTCCACCTGGCTTCAACGTCCGTTCGATCTCCCCAACGAACTTCCCCGGATACAGCGCATGATCGAACACATTCGAGAACTCAAAGTCAAAAGTTTCATTCTTGAACGGCTGCGCATGAAAATCTCCTGCCACGACAAGTGGTGGACACGCCACTAAGTCTATGCCGATGGAGTCGGAGACGCCCACTCGCCGGAGCGCCTCCACTTCCTGTCCTACGCGAGCGCCAATTGATAACGCCTTTGAAGTGTTAGACAAGAGGTTTCTCTGCTTTAAAGACTCGAAAAAAATGGAAAATACCCGCACTTTACGGTCCCAGTCTCGGGTTTTCCAAATGTTTCGGAGTTTGGGGTTGAGGGTTTTGTTGAGTTGGTGTTTGATGTATGCATTGTAAGAAGAGTAACCTGGTCGAATTCGGAGGCCAAGACGAGTGGTGGTGGCGGTGGAGTTGGTGGGTTGTACGAGTGGTGTTCTGGTGGAGGTTTGACGATGGTAAGGAGTTATGGAGGCGATGAAGAATAGAATTGAAACAGAGAAGAATAAAGAAATGAGGAAGGGTTTGAGGATAAGAGGGAGTTTAGGGAGAAGTGTTATCATCTTTGCATGTGCTTTTTAATGATGGGAGGTGAGTCAGAATAAGTAAAATCACATTCTTCTTTTTTTTCCAGAGAAATATAAATAGGATTTGGTGCAGGTTTGTATTAGAAGTTAGAAGAAGGTGGTATGATTTTGAAAAGCTTTAATGGATTATGCGTATGAAATGGGGAGGAGGGAGAGAGAATGGTAGAGGAGGTTTTCCGTTGTAAATAGGGAGGTGTAGTGGTGGAAACATATTTATTAATATTTTACTATGCGACCAAAAGTTTTGGTGGGTAGTGGAGTGGACCCGTGATGAGGTTCCTGAATTCAGAGTTTGAGGACTGATCAGGTGGTGTTTGCAATTGTAAGCTTAAGGTTCTCTTCCAAGTTTTGGGGGTTTTTACTATGTCATGGCCAAAAGTAGATGCTGGTCGAACCGTATAACCGTAGAGGTCTAGCTGTAATTGGCCAGGGAAGGACTGGTTCAAGTTTAAGAAAAAAATGAACTGATAATTCTGAACTGTCTAAATTGCATAAACAGTCTGTGCCCCAACCCTTTAACCAAGGGTTCATGAACCATCTTTGCACCGCCCGCAGTATGATTCAGGTTCCATCAATTATTGAACATAAACTGCGAATTCACGGTCCCAAACAGGTCCCAACCAAACCATGGCCAAGTCTATCCAAATGCTGGTGGTCTGTTGGTTGGTTATTAAATTAGGGACTACAGTCCATAACTCGAGATAATTTTTTATGGATTCATAAAACCGTATCCAACGAAATTTCTCTTTTTTTTTTTTTACAATGGGCAATGACAACTAGTGCTGCTACACTTTGTTTTCTTCAAAATTAAGTGTTGAATTATATATGCGCGGATTCAATATCAAATACAGTGGATTGCAGTTTACAAAATTTGATTCTGTATTATTAATTTTACAGAAAATAGTTAGGACCGTCGAATTCAATGGTGTTAATTTTTTTTTATAAAATTTATAATACAGACTTAAATTCTATAAGCTGACACCACTTGAATTAATATGGAGTTATATAAATATAATTCAATACTTAATTTAAAGAAAAATAAAATAAAAATTTAAAAAAGGAAAAAACAACCCAAAAACATTTCCCTTTGGCAAATATTGAACGAAACAAATTTTGTCCTCGTAAAGGTGAAAGTATATAAAAGGACATCAAAGGCTACTAGGCTAGTAACCTAGCTTCAAGAGAATGTAGCCTAGTTTGAATCATATCAATTTGAGATTTTAACTTCATTTAAAAAGAATTTAGATAAATTAATTGAATTTTGTAATACTTATCAAATTTTAGATAAATGTTTTATTTACCGTGACGACCTGAACTATTTTATTTATGGGGTCAATACTATATGAGTGTAAATATAAGAGTTTTATTTTATAAATTTTGAGGGATGAAATATATAAAATTAACATAAAAATAAAATGAATAGTAAAAATAATTCAGGTCAAATGACACCAATTTCTATCAAATGGGTACGGCACTATTTATTTACAAAATAAATAATTTAATTACTTAATTTTAATAGTATAAAAGTATAGTCTTAATATGTCAATCAAGTATGGCATGGTTACCTTCACATAGATAGTAAGATGTGAAAGTCTCGAGTTCGATTTCCGTCATTTACAATGTTTGTATCAATTTGATGCTTGGAGAGTTTATCTCTGCTGTATAGTATACACTGTTACCTAGCGTATTAGTGATCTGCTTAATTAATTATTTAGTCAATATATAGTCCTTATAATCATAGTTGTTAAAACCGTGATTTTATATCCTCCAAATCACAATTTTAAACATAAGATAGAATCGTGTTAATTCGGTTATAAATTTGAAATCCAGTAAAATCAGAGAGAACTCAAATAAACTTGGACTAAGTTTACCAAGTAACCGAGTTTGTTCCCAAGAGCAAAATTGAAATTTTGACTTGAAGAAACGGTGGCGTTTTGATTTGGATCGCTGTGTTTCGCTCTAGAGCACTGAAATATTGTTTCAATAAGTCTTTTACTGCATTTGCTAAAATTTTTGAGAGTGAGATGCACTGAAATTAGCAAAATTTATGATTGAAATTAGTTTATAAGCTTTGACTTCATGCATGATCATGTAATTGATTAAAATTTGGGATTAAAACATAATTTTTAATAATAATAATAGGTGAATTAATGATTCGAAAAACTAATAGTTGAATTAAGTGACTAAAATTAGAATTACAATAGCAATATTAACTTTGGAATACTTGGTTTCTTATAATTGTTGATAGAATTTTTTTTTTTTTTTCGTTTTTTGAAGGAATTATTGATAGAATTTTAGTTTAGTTATAACAAATTCCAGTATTCTACAAAATGGAATTATATATTTTTTGCAACTAAAAGAGTCAAAAGTGAAAAGGCAATTTAGTTATTAAAAAAGAAAGTAATCTAGTTTCAATTTAAACCAGAGGGATTACATTTAGTGGAATATAATATGTTGGGGTAAATGAGGCTTAACAGAATCCACTTCAGACTCAAGAGCAAGAAGCCTGGTTGCTATAAAACCAAATCCTGTTTCGCAATTGGCTTGATTCCATGAGAGCTAACTGGTAATTATAAATTATATATACCATGCCTAGTAACACAATGTTATAATAATCTCATTTATTATAGCGTAAGATTAGGAGGGAGAGAATTTAGATTTAAGAATCACGAGCACACTTGTATTATATATATATATATATAACCGTTACTCTTACTTTCATTTCTTGGTGGTCCCTCCAATTATCTACTAGACTAGATTTACCTCAAAATTTCCTTCTCCCAACACATGAAATTACCACCAATACTGGCTTCTACCCCTTTTTTTTTAACCATAGATACAGGGGAGGGTGGACATAGGCGTCCAACTTAGGACCTCGCGGTCTAGAGTGAGCATGCCTACTGCTAGGTTACACCTTGAGTCCCATATCGGCTTCTACGTTTACTCCCAGGGTTCTTAAACCTAGCATCGCTTCTAATGTTATCGACTCATTTGTTTCATCGACTACATAATGATCGCTAATTTAGGATTATATGTGTCACAATCTGGAACAAGGTAACTGAATCTACCATTCACTATCAATACTTTCCCATTTTTGTCAACAGGTCACAAAATGTGAACTAAAATTTTTAGTATGAGATTCTGCTCCTAAACAAATAATACACGTGATGTGGACCCTTATTTCAGGGTTGAGTTATCCTGACGTTTCAAGGACTAACCTGCATACAATCTAAACATGGTCATTGCTTTAATCATGTTTGACTTAGCCGCATCCAGCAAAGGGTCTGACTGAAGAGCTCTGTCGAAGCAGAACTTAGCCTCCTCTAATCGACCTTCAGCTATGAACACAAGGCCAAGGTTGTTATATGCTGGAGCATAGCCAGGTTGGAGTTCCAGAGATTTAGTAAACATTGCCTTGGCTCGTTCATATTGCTTTTGCTGCCGGTATAGATTTCCTAGGTTAGAAAATATGACATATGCCTGTTCAGAAGCTGCGAATGACAATGCCTTCTTATATACATCTTCTGCTCGAGATGATTCCTCTGATAATTGAACCGAGACACCTAGATTGCATAGAATATAAATGACTGTTAAAGGGCAACCCAAAGAAGGTTTAACTGCAAAAAAATAACACAAGGAAGTTCAAGAATCTGCTATACCAAGGTTTGACCACACATAGCTGCATTCTTTTAATCGGGTGGCTGCAACCTTGAAATACTTTTGTGCTGTTTCAAATTGTCGGGAACTGAAACAATGCAGTCCAAGCTGGTGCCACTGCACCCCATCATCTGGATCCTCTGTTATTGCCTAATTCACACACATAAATAATAAGAACAAATAAGAGTATTTTATGTATTACCAGTAAATACCCATAAGATATACTTCCTTAATTCTGATGCTAGAGGTAAACTTAGACCTTTGAAACCAAATTAGGATATAATGTTTTACACCTCATTTAAAATTGCTTGCAAAATTTTAGTCACCACAAAGCAATCGGAAAAAAAATAAAGTGAAAAAAGAAGCTACCATTAAAAAATAATTTGTAAGGCACGCCCAACAGAAAAAAAAAATCCACAAAGAAAATGTGTGCAGGGTGGGGTTTTTTTTTTTTGGTTTGTGGGGGGGGGGGTGGGGTTGCTATCAAAACTTGATCATTGTTTTGCAGGAAAATATAAAGCAACAACTTCAGGAAAAATGGAAATGTTTGTAACTTAATTATGCTGTTCCATGCAAGAAAGGGTGAACAGTAGAAATATTTCAAATTCTAATGACTACTAACGTTAACCAAACTAACTTCTTGCATTATACAGTCAACTGAGTTAATTTTTGTTCAAAAGAATGACAAATCCAATTGCAAAAAGCCAAATCAACCCTACCCCAAAAAGAAAAAGTTACCTGCTTCAAACTGTAAAGAGCACGCTCTTCAATATCCACCAACTCACTATGTTCTGTTTCGAATGCTGCAGCAATCTCATGTTGGGCCTTGTGAACCATGGCAAGTCCTGCCCATGCAGTGGGGAGTGCAATTGGAACAGAATCGCCTTCTCTCAATATTGAAGCCATTTCATTTCCAGCCCAGGAAAGCTGTTCACTGGGATCTTGAGACCTTTCTGCATCCTTTATTCGATGAATTGCTACTGCATATCGAGTCAACAGACAGTTGGGCTCCAATTTTGCTGCCTGAAAAAGTAATAAATATAGTAAAAGAAAATAGTATTAGATTAACGCAATAAACAGGCAAATGCGGAAAATAGCAAACATAACACAATTTCCAATTTTCCGCTTCCATAAAAAAACAAAGAAAAAGTTTCCCTTCAAAAGATCAAGGAAACTAATGAACAACCTCAACAAAGAGGCAATAAATGACTGTATCAATGAGCCATGAGCACCTTCTCCAAGCACTTGCTGGAACTTCTGTGGTCACCAGTCAAGTAATATGCATTCGCAAGATTTGCCCATACATGCCCAGCCCTAGGGTCCACTTTTAGTGCTGCAAGTAAGCACTCTTTTGCAACATTAGCAGCTTCAACATGATCTAAGGAAGCACCTTCACCAGCATTTGCTCCAGCACCTGTATGATTAATAAGTACAGTTGTCAAATCAAGATTCGAATCACGAATTGAAATCCAAATATTTGCATTGAGAATCAGAAATTGAATCACATTGTAGGATCAAATATATGATCTTTTATTTCTAACAAAAAAAGGTACATGATCTTTTAAATTTCAATTTCATTAAATTATACTAGTTTTCTCATAAAACTGTCCTTTGTGAGAGGTGTTAATTGATTAGGTATAATTTTAACTCCATCTCCACTGTCCTTTATCTGGATTGTTTCACCCCACCCGTCATTTTTTTTTTTTCTCACTCAAATCAATGAGTCTTCAGACTTTCATTGTTAATTCCAATCTTAAGCTGCTTCCGCCATCACATGCCCATACCAAGCTCATAGGAATAGGTTGGCTGGTTATTACAATGAAGAAAAACAACAGATTCGTACCTCAAAATCAATGTCTTTTTAGTTTATTTCCTTTTCCTTCTTATTTTCTTAATTAAATTGAACAAAAGAAACATCTATTCTATTCCCCTCCCAACTAAGTTGTATTTCTCAACTTCCCAATTTTCACTGAATGGATTTTTACCTTTTTTTGTGTGTCCTTTCCATTAGTGTCCATGAATCAACAATTCATGCAATTCTCACGATTCACTAGCTATTTGTCCAATACAGTCCCATTCCATGCAAAAAGAGTTCAAAGTTAAGATACGTGTCAATGCATGTGTGTCTTAATTTGAAATGTAAGATTCAACTCGCGAATAATATGATTTTCACAACTATTATGACCCCATCTCAGATCAAGTGAAGGCAGACCAGAGTGTGTTAGAATTTTGGATACACACTCACACAAAATCATACCTGCAACAAGAGAACCATGTTTACAAAGAAGTAGGCTGGCATAGTTGACAAAGGCAGCAGGATGGTTCTGATCTTTCAGGATCAAATCCTGAAAACATTTTGCTGATTGCTCTATATTTCCACTGCAATATCAATTAGTTAATTAATTAACATGGTTTAATGTTCAACTCCTAAAGAAATATCAATGAAAACCACAACCATGTACTGATTTATTGCACTAGTTTAAGAACTTCTTGTCTTCATTCTCTTTTAGTGATTCCACTGGTGCTTCACTCATCTCCTATTTCTATAACTGATTGGATTGATTGTCTTACCTTTGAAGATATGCGATCCCCAGGTTTCCAAGGCAATCATAGTTGTTAGGGTCAATCGCCAGCAACGATGACAAAACTGAAATAGCACTCTACAAAGAAAATCCATAGTCAACATGAGACCATAAACAATTACACTCGCAATCATAACAACAATGTAGGATGCTTTTATACCTGCAGGCCACCAGATTTAAGAAGTATTAAGCCCAATGTGTTCCAGACACCTGCTTGTCTTATATCTAATTGCATTGACTCCTTTAATCTAGAAAGGATTTCCTCAAGCTCTTCAGCTTCAAGTTCTTTATCCAAATTATTATCAGCATAATTCTCAAGGAGGATACACTGCATAGTTCACAACACATACTGTGAATTTAGAAACCATAGGAATCTTGCAGAATTTAAATCAGAAAGCAAAACAGAAGCAGCTGTGCCTGTGGACTACTATTTCACCTGAGCATGATGAATTTGAACTAATGAAAGCAACTCTGGCCTAGCAACCTCAGCATCACACCGCAGCAATATCTCTTCTGCCTTTTCATAAGCAAAAATTGCCTACAAGAAATTGAAAAACCAAATGAAAAGCTATCATGATTTGTATCAGCAAAAATGGAGAAAGAAAAACAAAAAGAAGTTAAGAAAAAACTACCTTTGGGGGTTGACCCAACCTTTGATACATTAGGCCAAGCATAAAATGTGCATGAGCATTCTTTGGCATCTTCCTTGCAACATGCACCAAACCCTAAAAGCAGGTTCTAAATTTCATCAAACTAATGAAATACACGTCTGAAGTAATAATACGGAACAATTGATTTGTTCGATGCTCAACAAAAATTAAACATCAAAGGATGATAAATAAGAACTGACAGTTTTAAGGCTGCTGACTTTTTCTTCACGAGAAGATGGAAGAAGAGCTTGGCCAGGTTGATCGGCATCTAAATCAGGTCCATAATCAAGAGAAGCATCTGCCTTGCTACTTCTGGAACGGGATTTCCCCAATTTGTTCAACTTTTTACCTTCAGCTTCGACCGTATCCACCTCTTTACTTTTATCTTGAGTTTCATCATTCGTTAAACTAAATCAAGAACCACTCCTTAGTTCATTGCAAAATCAGAAAGCACAAAATATTTTCATAACCTAAAGAAAGCTAAGCACCACTTAATGATTTCAAAGTTCACTTCCAAGCACATTCGTTGAATTACAAATTCAAAATCAACTGATTATCAAAATTTCACAGTTATAGACACCAAAGGCTAGATTACTCTTTTGACTAGAAATTAGACTCTAATAGCAAAAGAATGGAAGTATAAATCGAAAGGAATTGGGCACGTCCAGGTGAAACGGGGATTAACGCACCTTGTGAGTTGTGAAACGGAAAGGTGGACCGAATCGGTGGCATCGGTTTCAGGAGGATTGGCGTTAAGGTCAGCCAGAACGACAACCTTGGAAGGCAGGACCGTCTTGGAGGTCTCGTCCACGGAGCCGTCTGCCATATCCAGTTCAGTTTTTATAGACAAAGGCAGGGCCCGAGGTTGGGGCTCAGCTTCAGACATTTTTGTTAGTTCGAAGTTTATTAACAGACAGGGAGTAAGGTTTACCTCAAAATCCCACACCCTACTTTCTCCTAACTAAAATTGTACCGTTTTTGTTTAGTAATCTCCCTGGGCGACGTCGTTTCACAAAGCAGCAAATTCCCTCTCGCGTTTTGTGCTGAAATCAAATCTCAATCCCTAAAAAAATTCGACAGCCACCAAGCGTTCTGCTCCCTTGTTCTTCTTTGCATTCGGAAAACCTTCACAGAGTGCAGCTCCGACGTCGGCTTAAACCAGCTCCGGATCGCTTCTTAGCTGCTGCTGCAATTGGAGTTGCCGATCGGAGCTCCATTACTCTTGATTTTCGTTGGCAGCAACAGTGAGGAGGTAAGGTTAGTTGGATTCCCTCCTCTTCTTGTTTTATTTCTTTAAAGTGTAATCCATCTTCCCATTCAGCTGAGGAATTGTCTTCTTCATGTTTTGGAGGGCAATTTATGATTATATTCCATCATTTGCTATTGACAGATATTTGTAGTTCAATGAGTGAAATTTGTATTTCCTACTAAATAGCATTTGGTTTGTCAACTGATTTTAGGTAAATAAGTCGGTGAATCTCTTCATATTTAGTAATGTACTTGAATCATGCGAAGATTTCTCTCCCTTTCTTGCTTCCATAGTTCCATGTAAATGATTTTTTTTTCCAGTTCTTTTTATTCCATTGTATTTGCTATTTTCATTTCGAATTCTGCTGCTTGTGTTTTACTTGGAAGTTGGAAGAATAGAATCTAATCTTCTTTATTATTTCTTATTTGGAATTATGCTGCCCCTGCTGGTTCTTATTATATATGTTTTTTATTAGTATTTGAGAAGGCTTGCCAAATTTTAGTATTGTTTCAAATGGATGAATGATGTTTGATGAGTAAAATAAGTGAAAATGTGGAACCTTTATGCACAAAGAAATTATATACTTCATTTCTGAAATTATAAAAATTTCATGACAGATTGACAACCTTGGTCGCAACATAGCTAGCTGCTCATGGATCAATCACACAATGTAGCTTCCTTTTATTCTCTGTTTCAGCTACTTCTCTTGTTATTTTAAGTTTCATCTTTTCCTTTTTTCTTTAAAACAAAATTTAGTCTGCTTTTTCTTTTTCTTGTGCAAATCACTTTAGATTCGCTTTAACAGTGATTTATTTTTTCCATCATTTTTGTTTATGATCAGATCTAGAAGTTATATTATATTGAGGCTGGTAAACTGTGGAAAAAGTGGGGACCTTTTTCAACATTTCAGATTAATGGAAAACATTACAACCTCAGAAAATGGAGAAACCCTAGAAGCTCGAAACTCAGACAGCTGGAATAATCTAGAACAAGTTCCTAAGTCACGTGAGTTATTGGGCTTATATCAGAATTGTACTGTTGTAGAATCAAATTTGGAGGTTTCCTTTGAAGAAAATGGGAAGTTGGTTGGTCTAAACAGTGAAGTTATTGGGGCTGGTAATGTGGAATCAATAATGAATTGTATAGATGGTACTCAAGGAGAGAATTTGAGTGCTAGTGCCAATACAGTTGATTCTGTTGATGTGAACGATATTGGAATAAAGAAGGAATCTTTGGTGAATGATTGTGTTGATAGGGCAGTTGAGAATGGAAAGGATTGTTTAGTGGCTGGGTTGGATGAGAATGCACTAGTGCGTGAAGAAGTTGATAAGACTGTGAGTGACGAGGAGTTGAAGGATGGGTTGTTGGGATTTAATAGTCTTTCGACTGGTCGTAAATTAGAGGTTTGTGGAGGGAAAATATCACTTTATGTGGATTTTTCTGATTCTTTTAGCAGTGTTGAGTTTAGCAATCTCAATGGGAAGGATTGTTCTAAGTTGTTGATTAATCAAGAGGAGTCTAAAAAAGACAATTATAAAGGGGATTCAGGACCTGTCAATGAGGACTTGCAGTTCATGGAGGATGAAGTTCTACAGCAAACAAAGAATGAAGAACTGGCCATTGTTTATGGAAGGAACCTTGACACTGCAGTGGAGAATCACGAAAGCAATCTTGCCAGAGAAAATGTGGTACCAAATGATCTTGCATCAAATTCCAAGAAGAGAAAGAGAAAAAAGTTTCCTGAAATCAAAGTCGAAGATGAAGATGTTAGCCAATCAGCTCCTCAATCTAAGTATATATTGAGATCTCTAACAACAGAAGATACGTGCACTGAAAGGGAAAGGAAGAAGAGCAAGTACTTATCATACCCATACGTGAACTGGGAACAAAAAGACACAGTGAGTGAAACAGAAGAACCCAAGTCTCAAGTGGCAGAACATGAGCTTGCTGGACAATTTGTTGGATCCCATTCTATTTCTAAATCTAGCAGCAAGAGATTCCAGAAGAAATGGTTCAAGAAATTCTTTGGTGGGAATGATGCATCCAGCAAACCAGAGTTTATAAATGCATCTGTAGCTGATTTACTTTCTGAACTGTGTTTCACTGCTGTGGATTGTCTTCATCCAAACAAAAGCGAAAATTATGATGTTATAGAGTGGTTCTTTTCAAGATTCAGAATATCAGTGTACCATGATGAGTCCATAAATGAGATGCATTGCAAGGATGTGATTGGGGGTAATGAGGCATTGCAGGAAAAAGATACACAAGAGACAAGTCAGCCATCAGTAGATCTCAAAAATGAGCAGAATATGAAGAAGAAAAAGAAAAATGGGAACTCAGCTAGATCAAAGAATGAATCTCGTGGTGGTTGTGGTTTATCTGATGTCAATATAGACACTGCCATTGATGACTTGTCTGCAAAGGATTTCCATGATAAGGGTTCTCCCACACCTAATGGAAAACCTGGGTCAAAGAAGAAAAAGAAGCAAGAAGCAACTCCTACAGGTTTACAGACCAGCCAAACAACAGTCATACCAGACTTGAATTCCAATGGTACTGTGACTAAATTGTCGGTAGAAGATCAAGAGTTGATGGCTAATGTAGAACCTACGCCTGATGGGAGTGAGAAGAAATCTGACTCAGTGGATGTAAATCTAAGTAATGCAGAACCTGGAGCAGTCTTAGCAGATTCACAGGTGATGCGTCCATTTTCAATAAATACTGTTACAGAACAAAACAGTAATGACATATTTACTGTCAGAATACCTACTTCAAATGGGAAGATGCTTCCTGTATTTGGCCCTCTCACTGCTGAAGCTAAGCCAGGGCCAAAAAGGAGGAGGAGGAGGAGAAAGGATAAATCAGCTTCTGAGCAGATTACAGTTGCTGCCGGTGATGCTGCTTTAGGTGGGATTCCTGCTGAACCTGGTGTTTTGGCCAAACCTGAGGGGAAGAGAAGAAGAAAAAGAGAAGTTTCCTCACGGGGACCAAGAAAGAAATCAGCTGTGGGAATACCAAATATAAACATGTCTTTTGATAAGGGGGTTACTAAAGGGGAAACTCCAGGGACTGCTCTGCTCTTGACATTTGCTCCAGGAGTCTCGTTGCCATCAAAAGAAGTTCTGGTTGATACATTTTCCAGATTTGGGCCCTTGAAGGAATCTGAGATGCAGTTGTCGAAAGATTCCAGTACTGCACAGGTCATTTTTGTTTCAAGTACCGATGCTGCAGAAGCAGCTAGGAGTTTAGTGAATAGCCAACCTTTTGGTGTAACCCTTTTGAAATACAAACTTCATCTTCTTTCTGCTGCTGGAGCTGCTCGTTCTTCAGAAGGATTCAGGAGTCCGGGAAAATCACTTGGGCCAATGCCGAAGCCTGCTGAGGCATCTCCTATGGATTTCATAAGGCAGAATCTGGAGATGATGAAATCAATGCTGGAGAAGTCAGGAGATAACCTTTCTCCTGAAATGAAAGCAAAATTAGAGGAAGATATCAAAGGCCTTTTGAAAAAGGTGAGCTCGGGCCCTAGTTCTTCCTCTTCCTAATTGAAACATGTTAAATCCTAATGTTATGAATTTGCTAGATTAAAGTAGAGATAAGCAGGTTATTTTCAGGATCTCCTTTTATTAGCCACTGATTTTCCAATCAGCTCTCAAAAATTCAATATCAGAACTGAGAAATTAGCGGTCAACTGCATTAAGAGAGCATATGCAGTAGCTAAAAAAGGAACCTTCGTATGTATCAATCAATAAGATTGTTGGTTTGACTTTGAATTGTTGCTGTGCGGATGGTCAAAACTTATTTTCTGTTGTTCAAAGTTGTGCGTATATTCGCAAACCCAAACAAGGAGAGGATCATATATGACGATTAATTGAGAATCATCCTTCTTGCAAGATTGCGATCTTATATTCCATAAACTTTGTGGAGGTGAGCAAAATGTTTGTCTTGTAAACTAGCTATTGCATATTAACATCATATTTCTTTTTTTTGCCAATATTTAACATTATATTTCACGAAAGAAGTTCACGGAGCTGGCATTTCTAAATATTACTGGAATCCCAAATGTCCTAACTAATCATAATGCACAAAATAGCAGCATCATGTCATATTCATATCCCCTTCAGCAACATACTCCTAGAGCTAACTGTTAACAATAACAAGGAACCAAACTTTATACATTGGCTGGGATCACAAGATTCTCCGTCAGATGATCACTGGACAAGAAAAGACCCAAAAATAAAAAGACGAGAAAAAATTCTTAAGGAATTCAAACAGCATATGAATATCTATCTATCCACCTTTGAAGCACAGAGGAGACCAAAAAGTACAAAGACGTAATGACTAACGAGCACAACACGTATTAGAGAAACTAACACAACTACGTTCATCTCAAGTAGGCTTTAGCTGCTAAGGGTTGAACTTGTATCTGCAACTGATGACCCAAAAGCTGCTTGAAGCCAGCCTTTCTTCTGGGCATACTCCACATAGAAATTGAATTTCTCCTTTGCATTTGGAATATCAAGTGCCAGGTCATCAAGCCCATCCTTGACACGAGTGAAGCCTTTCGTCATTTGATTGATAGTAATCAGACCTTCATTGAAACACTCCTGTAAGAGATCAAGCATCCTATCATTCTTCTTCTCCATAGCCATAACTAATGCCTTCTTCACCACCTCATGGTTGAAAAATGGCATCCCAAGATCACGAATACACTGGCAAGCCTCGCCCACAACACCCCCACTTTCATACTCTTCTAATAACTTCAATATCTTGTCTTTTGCATCCTCCACTGCCCAACCAGTCCCACCTCCCCAACACCTAAGGAGCCTCTCACCTGCATGACGTGCAGCTATAAGGGATTGAGCCATATGCACCGTCTCAGTCCCACTGCAATTTGGTGGCAGTCTGCTACCTATCTCCTCTAAATTCAATGGAGCCAAGACATCATCAATCACAGCCCTAGCCAGAAAAAGAGCAAGTTCATTTGAAGCATCCAAGATGTCCAGTGCCGTATCCTCTGCAGATTCCAGAAGCATGACAAAGCCATTAACTATATCTTCAGTTGAAAAGATTTCAATGTGCAGAGCTGAAAGCAGAACAGATGCCATTTCTTTTTCCCTGTTCTTCCTATCCATGGCAAGGGTGATTAGCTTTTTCAGGAAAATTGGGTTGAACTCAGGCATGCCGAGATCTTCAAGACTCCGGATCAGTTCAGGAATGTCATCTGAGAGAAAATACTCGTGAATTATTATCACAACCTCCTCTTTATATTGTTTCAACCTTTTGTCTTCAGCCCGCAATTGCCCATCTTCACTAGGAGACCTCATGAAGGAAGCATCTAGCCATCCCTCAGAGACAGCCTTGGGAACAAGGGATTGGAACAAGCTTTTTGCCGATGGAATGTCAAGAGCTAGGTCATCAAGGCTCTCAGCTAATCGAGCAAAGCCTTTCACCATTTGACTGGAACTTATCAGGCCTTCCTCAGAAGCCTCTTTCAATAGCTTTAATATAAGTGGTTCTGCGGTTCGAATCTCCATGGCAAGAATTAAAGCCCTCTTGACAACTTCATGATGGAAGAATGAAACCCCTAATCCCCTTATGCACCTGCATGCCTCAAAAGCATCCCCACTTTCCACATATTCTCTCAACAGCTCAGCAATCTTTTTCTTTACCTCCTCAACAGTGACGTGGGTACTACCCCCCCACCTCCTCTCCACAAGTTCAGCATGGTGTGGGGCTGACAGATAGCTCTTCTCAGCAGTTTGGAGAACCTGATATCCCTTTGAGGACTCAGGAAGTGTGTTCTTTGCCCTAGTGAGGAAAGCTGGAGGAAGGATATCATCTACAACAGCACGAGCTACAAACAAAGCAAGGATGTCAACAGCATCTAGTATGTCCACAGCAAGATCATCTGCAGACTCCAAAAGTATGACAAAACCATCCCTAATCTGGGATGGACTAATAACATCAGCATATAGTGCAGATAGCAGAACTGAGGCCATTTCCTTCTCCTTATCATGCCTGTCCATGGCCATTGAAACAAGACGCTTAATAAAATAAAGGTGATATTCACTCGATCCAAGTTCTCTGAGATCAGATGCTGCCACTTCCACATCACCAGTACTGAAGTACTCCTCTATTATGGAGACAACAGCCTTCTTGTACTCATCTAAAGGGTCCGAGATAGTTGCCCCAACAAGCTGATATGGCTCCTGGTAAAAATGATAGAAAAAACAAAAAAGAATATATAATTCACAGTTGAACAAACCTTTCTAAGCGAAGTGAAAAGGAAGAAAACAAGGGACAAAACACAGAAGATGTAAACTAACCACCCACCCACACCTTGAGAGGCAATTCTCCTTTTAGTTTTTACCATTAGAATATGTTAAAAACCAAGAAAAGAATTAACAATATTTAATTATCAATTACCTCTCCACTGTCGTAGTTAGGATCATTACGATCAATATGGGATTCCCCGTCTGTGTCAAGCAATTTCCCCCATGTGCCCTTACCACCGCCACCATCTGCCATCAATTAAAGAGGACAACAAATCAGTCTGTCACTGGCTGAAAGTTTGCTTCAAACACATTCTACAATAAAATTTCAAACAAGAAATTGCATTTACAAGGTAAAAAATTCAGTATTCAATCAATGATAAACAATCAACAACTGGAAAAGAAGAGGAAAACCAACTCAACAATTTAGCAATACCATTTTGGTAAGACGACACAAAATGTAAACAATTGATGGGGTATGCTTTGGTAATTTCAGTCCACAATGAATCATAAATTCATAAATCCAAGTAAGCACAAAAGTAATATCATTACCCAAGCAATTTTCTCCAATGCCACAGAAAACCAGGATTTCAAAAAGCTCAGGAAGTTTGTGATCATACAGTTTGTTCTTTTTATTTCCTATTTTTCAATTACAGACAAATACAAAGATATAATGGTAGAAAGAATCAAGCAAATAGAACTTGAAGAAAGAGAGAATGAATGCCATAACAATGAGCAAAGCAATCAAAATACTCATGTTTAAAATGACTGAACACGTTTAAAATTTAACTAATCAACCACAATTCAAAAGGTGGGAAAAAAAGAAAAATACCTTCAAAAGTGTGCATGTGAGTGCGGACATATAAGTACAAAAAGGTAAATGAGAAATGGAAAAAGAACAAAATATAACACAGAATACAATTACAATAAGGAAGATGACCACAATTAGTGAAAAATTACATAGTTGTTTATCAAAACATTTATAAGACGCTGCTTATCTAATTATGCCTTGATGACATTCAGAGTTTCAATTCACAATAGGATTTAGCATGACCTACTTATTTCACATCAAATGCAAATAATATGCAACACACAAATAACCAGAGGAACCTGGATGTTCATACCATAAAAAACTGCAGAAATATTTGTATCTGAGATTTATTCTACCAGCTTCAGTTAGAATGAGGATTATGTTGCTTCAAAAAGAGAAAAACTTCTTGATGCAATAAAATATAGTACTGAATAAGAGATGATTACTGCCAATACTTGTCAGGCAGGCTATTCATTGTTAACTATAAGTGCTTCCTTATGAGTGACGCATAGTCGAGCAAAACATCCACCCAGCTGTCTCCAAATGCCAAATGAAAGCCAAAATCTTAGTAGCTGTGTGAAAAAACTCACTACGCGAGCAGACTATTTCCAACTCAAACATCCCATATTATGATTTCAAAGTTGTAAAGTTCTAATACAATAAATTTCAGAAACTATCAACCAGCAAGCTATCTGTGGCCAGAGTCCACATTATTATTACAGTGAAAACAGAAACAGAGATCTAGGTTGCTTGCTCTTAGAAGATTAAACCACCATAGGGAGATCACTAACAGAATAGTGATCAAACTGGACAAACATAGCATCTTGACAGGGAGCTTCAATGTGATACACACTTTGGTACATCTCTTTTTCCAAAATTCATTTAGTACCACAGTAGTTACAATATATGATAGATGCAGAGAGAGAATCTTTTACACAAAGCAAATAGAAGGCACATCATATATCATAAAGAAATGTTAATAAAGGACAAGATTAATTAACATTAGAACTCATCACTACAATCATACATGTTGAGAAATAATCCTGTGTGAACTAGTTCATTAAAATACAACAGTAAGGTTTCCAATTCAGCAATGTCAAACAATAAGATTGCTCAAAGACAGTTCATTAACATGAATCAAAAGAAAACACTATATACTAAGTGGATAATCATTCAACCATATGAATCAGATGATCAATTGAAAAACACTGAACGCCTTCATCAAAACTATGAACAATTTTATTGTGATAACTTAACATGCAATGCTCAATCATCACATACTGAAGCCATGCTTATTTTCCTAGCCTAACCATCATACTCACCCTTCTTCACACGCACAACCTTGCCAGAGTGTGACCTTCTCACGTGCCTCACTGCAATCCCAGCATTCTGTGCCTCACCAGAAGCAGGAACTTTAATCGGATGCTCAGAAAGTAATATTGACGGAGACCTTGGGGATAAGGTTGAATTCTTCAGGGAAGATGACAAATTTTCCACATTCAAGCTCGCTATTTTCATCACTTCTCTTTGCTCATCTGTCAGAAATCCCTCCCGAGACGCCATTTGAACCTTGACAATTCTATACAATCACTAAACCTAACCTGGAGGGGAAAAGTAAACTAAATTATTTGAGAAATCAGGCCATACCAAAGTATTCAGTATTCACATTCACAGTGAAACAATTAATTATAAATGTAAGGACCACGAGCACAGGTAATAAGTAAAAATCTAAAAGAGATGTAAGGCTGACACAAGCAAAACTCATCGTAGACGAGGAATCAACGTATTTCAGATTATGGATTATGAAAATTATAAATAGGAAACCTAGATACTATTAACATTTAAGGAGCTACGATATTCCAAAAAATTAATAATATCATCCTCACTCTCTGCCAGTGAATTATTCATGTCCAGTTGCTTTGTTTTTCAAAATACCAAAAAATGTGAAAACCTAAGATTCAAAACTTCACTTCTCTTTCATTTTCCCTCCTTTTCTCAGGAACCAAACATACCGCCAACAGGAAAAAAAATCATACCGTAGAGAAAGCAGAAAAAAAAAAAGGAACAGCATACTTACGAGAGTACAGTGGAGGAGGATTCAAGCGAAAAACACGAACCCGACACTCCTGTGCTTGGCCCGGATCTCGAGCCAAGAACAAGAGAAGCAATCGGATCTCCAAAACAAGAAGGCGTCCGATCCGGAACAGAAATGAAGAATTAACAGAAGAAGAGTAGGATTGAATCTGAAAACCCTAGATCAAGAGATGGTGAAACCGAATTGAGGTATGGTATTCTGTGAGTTTTTATGGGGTGTGTAAGTGTCTCTATCTGTTAATAAGAAGAATAAAAGAGCAAAGAGACACAAATGGATGAGACCGATAAAAGAAGAGAGAAATTAGTATTTATAGGGAGGCTACGGTGTTGGGTACACGTCAAGAGGAGGTTTTGGGTATATTATCGCATTGCCTATCCACGTGGCATAGGCGATACGGGCAGTTGCCTGTCCTTTGCATCCACCCGGCACATTGGCAACCGATTTAGGGTTTTTAGTTCTTTCTACAGCTTGCATTAATTACCGAAATATCCTTCCATTTTTTTTCTTTCACACTTTTTTCCGTTGTCTATTTTTATCACCGATTGGGTAAAAAATAGCAGGACAAGGAAAAACAGAGAAGCTTCTTGCATGGCAAGAAATTTGGAAAGTATATTTGGTTAATGGAATTACGATTCCACTTGGATGAGAATTTTTTTTTGAATTTTCTTCTAGAGAAGGAGTGACATAGTAAATATTATTCCTTTTAAATTTAATTTCAAACATTCTAAAATATCACATTTCTTAAAAATAATCATTATCCAAACAGCTCGCCCCACTACCTTCGCTACCACCACCTCCACCTGCGGCAACTAGAAAAAACACCATCATCACAGCCATCATCTCTTGCGACTAAAAAACGTTGTCATCACCTTCGGCGATCAAAAAATACCATATTTTAACCTTTTACCTATTTTTCTTCTTCTTCCAACTTTTCTTCTTCCCTTTTTTTTTTTTTTAACAAGAACTTTTCTTCTTCTTCTTCTTCTTCTTCTTCTAATTTTGTTTCTTCTTCTTATTCTTCTTCTTCTTATTGTTATTATTATTATCATTTTATTTTTGTTGATTTTGAAGAAGAGAGAAATAAAAATGATAATTAAGGTTTAAGGAAAGAAAAGAAGCTATATATACTAAAAAAACCATATGTACTGGTATGTACCATATGTACTGGAACATATGATACATATATGTACTATATGGTACATATACCAATATATTGAACAATATGTCAAACCATATATACCAGTACATTTAAACTATATATATATATATGAGAACATATGAACCATAATACAAGTGCATATGAGCCATATATATTAGTACATATGCGCATCTACTTTCCCAAAAAATTATAGTCACCATCATTATTGCTCCCTCCTACATGAACAACAATATAATTCAAAAATCAACATAACCATCTCTTCAAATACGCAAAATCCAAATGAAAAATCGAAAAAAACAAAAAGAAAATTCAAACAAAAAATCAAAATGAGGAAGAAGAAGAAGAAGAATATAACTTCAACTCCAATTATACATACAATACATATAGTAGTAACATATGTACCAATAATGCATGTGCTAGTGCATATATATGTACCAGCAATACATATGTACTGGCATATGTACTAGTGGTATATATGGTACATATAACAACCTTTTTCTTTAAAAAAAAAAAAAATCCTTAGCCACTATCTTCTCTATGAACAACACAATCCGAAAATAAACACAATCATCATTTCAAAAACACAAAATCTAAACAAAAATAAAAAAGGAGAAGGAGAACGAAGAAGAAGGAGAAACAAGAGGAGGAGGAAGCAGCGACCTAAAGGAAGAGGAAGAAGAAGAAAGAGGAGGAAGATACCGCGGCAATTGAAGAAGAGGAGGAGGAGAACACGCTATTGTTGCGTTGCTTCCATTTTTATTTTTTTTCCCTTATTTAATTAAAGGAGAAAAAATATTTTTAACACTCAAAATACTGATTACTTAATTTTAAAAAGTCAATGCTATTTTTCACTTTCAAATTTGAAAAGTGTTATATACTATCATTTCCCATTTTCCTTTAATAAATTTGATGTTGAAAAAAAGTATCTTTGAAAAATAATACTACAGTAAAAAAATAATTTAGAGAAATTGTAGTCAATTATATAGTTCATTTATTTTAAAAAAAAATGTCTTATTTGCTTTTTTTTTTGACAATATGTCTTGTTTGCCTTAACACACTAATTACAAAATGTAATTAACAGGGTAAAGGTGTTTGGAATGGTTAAAGCGTGGCTTCTTTACTAGAAAAAACAGGGTTCAATTCAACCATATCCTCCCCTCACATAGATTCTTATGTAAAACATTAAATAAATAAATAAATAATTAGCTGTTAACACTCTTCAAATATACATGTATTGTTTTTTTTTAATTTCTCGTATGAGATTATAAATTTATAATATTATTTTAATTATTAACGAAATTCGTATTTTATTTTAAATTAAAAGGTAACTAATAGTCTAATTTTTTTTTTAAAAAAAAATTAAGAATACAATATGTATTGTTTTGCTTATTATTTTTTTATAATATGGTTGTTATGAGTTATGTAGTACCAAATAAATGAGAATAAGATAGGAAAGAAATTGAACATACGTTTATGTTAATTTATGCAGATAATAAAGAATCTGTATTTAGCAAAATTAGTATTTTTTTTAGTTTATCAATTCATTTATAATATTATCTTAAAAGTAATTAATGTATACATATATGGCCATTACCTAATGAAATTACCAAGAAATAATTGTTTATAGAGACAAGAAAATAAACAAAATAAATTCATTAGATTTAGAAGTGGTACAAATCATCAATTGTATTTCTTTGATAAAAAAAATGCAATCTTTTTGTGCATAATGCCAAATAATTAACGTAAATCAGTATTATCCTTTCATGCGTTTCATAATTAACGAATAAGCCAATAAATAACAAGACAATATGATGAGGTGAGCTTCTTCATCAATATCACGAAATATTAACATTAACCAAACTACCTCTCATCCTTTAGTAGACCTTTTTTTTTTTTTTAGGAGTAGACCATTTTTAGTTTATTGTTTCCCAATACAAAATTGGTATAATAAATCTAATTAATTATTATGTGAAATGAATTTTTTTTTTCAATAGAAACATTGTAAACTACAAAGCAAAGATTGATCTCTCCTATGCACCAAATAAATGCTAACAATGCGTTTCGCAAGAATAAAACTTGAGACATCCGTATCCTATAGTCTTTGTAATGAATAGCTGGTATGACTGACAAGCCACACACTCACTAGAAAAATGAAATTTCTTTAGTAGAAAGAAATTTTAAGATTACATGATTTAAAGAATGAGTTAACTATTAATTCAAGAGACATTTACAATTTACCACCTTTAACAAATGTTGTTTTATCTCGTGTGTATTACTATATAATTGTAATTGAAAAACGAAAACCACCAAGCATGAGTAGCTCAAGAACACCTAATAAAGAGATAAGAGATAGATCATGGGTTCAAATTCTCTTTGGCCAGAGCAGTGCAGGAAATGAGATTTCGTCAAATGAATCAATATAATGTAATGATTTCTTCAATCTCTCATTATTGAAGAAACTAAAAAATGGTAATGATTTGGCTGAGAAAGGAAGCTAAATCCGTGAAAGAAGCCCATATGTATGACAGTTTATAAGGTCTCCTAGTAAGGAGACAGACATGCATCATGTATGCATAAAGTGTTGTAGCTTGTGAAACAAATTATTGCATTTCAAAGATGCAAAAAGGAAAAAGGTAGTTTAACATATGATAAAAGCTACGTTCTAATTACTTAACATTTAAGGTAATCAAATACTAATTAAGTAATTACCCTTAAAACAGAAGTTTAGATCTCATACATGAATGTGATTAAAATCTTCAAATACATTATCCTAATTGTTGGCTGAATTAGAGGTTTAATACTAGCATTTTTACAAGTCAAAGTCAAAGCATGCTTTGACTTATAAAAGGTCCAAGAAATCAAGAACATTTGTGAATATAATCCAGAACTCCTAATCCAACTACCTTACCCTATACAATAAATAGTTACTGTAATTGTTCCTTTCATCAACTATGAAAAATAAAATAATTTATCAACTAGAGATGAATATAACTCAACTTACACGCATCTGTTACTGATAAATAAGAGCACATTTTAGATATTCATAGAGTTTATTCTACTATTACAAAGATGTTTCACAGCAAAGATTCGTCAATAAAGTTACTGTGCACAATGACATGGAGAGAGAATTACCTGTAGCATTAACCGGAGGCTCGGAAAAATCCACCGCAGTCAAATTCTCTTGTATTGTTTCATGTGGGATGGAAATACTCCAGTTTAGCATTTCAGTTTAAGCATGTTTGTGTGGTTATCTGGAATTTCCCATTCTCTCTTTGGTGACTAACATCATTTTGAAATATCGCATTCTGGATATGGCGGACAGGTGACAAGCAAGAGGATAAACATACCCTTTAGAGAGCCAATACAGATTATCTAAGCTTCCTCACATTATAAATGATCTAAAAAAGCATAATCACCCTTCATGATTCTTGAGAAGCATTATGCATTCTTGGATGCATTTTCTTTTTCTTCCAGAACTCGTCTTTCTTTCCTTTCTTCTTATCTTTCAATAAACCCATTTGGCTATTAATTATACCAAGTATAGCACTCCTATCCTTCCTGTTCTTTATTTTGGCTTTTTGGTCCAGTATTGCCCTAAGCTTTTGATAGGATTTGGCATCGGGCACTTGTCCGCTTTTGACCATCTTCTTGTGATAGAAGAATGCCCTCCTGAAATCACGAACTCGAACATATGCATAGATAATTGTTAAGTAAGTAATAGAGTCAGGTTTTAGAGACATGGTTGCCATTTCTTTCAATAGTTGTGGCAACTTTGAGTGTTGCCCTCCCCGTCCATACGCATTCATCAGCATGTTATATGTCATTACCGTTGGATAGAAACCCAACTTCCCAAATTCAGATATCACATCTCTAGCTTCCACATAATGACCTTGTTTAGCAAACCCATCAAGAAGAATATTGAATGTCACCCTTGTCCCTTCAACTTTTTCATTTATCATCAATTTCCATATTTTCATCAGCATTTGGGTGTCACCAGCACGCCGAAATGCATCCAGCAGAGCCGTGTAGGTCTCCATAGAGGGTTTGATTCCTTCTGGTTGCATATGCTCAAATGCAATGTACGCTTTCTCATGCCAACCACTGATCGAATAAGCATGTATAAGTGCTGTATAAGAATGGGAAGTAGGTTTTATACCTACTTTTTTCATTCTCAGGAATGCATCTGCAGCCATGTCACTCATTTTCTTCTGCCTCCCATATGCACTTATTAGGCATGTATACGATTTGACATCAGGCTCTAATCCTGCATCTTGCATATCCACTAGTAATTTCTCAACTATTTCTGGCTGCATTCTTCTGCTGTAAGCATCCATAAGAATGTTAAATGTAGCAGTTGTAGGTTTGAGGCCTTTCCCTTTCATCTCAGCAAAGAGACCTTCAACTTCTTCAATTTGGTTGGATTTATTATAGGCATCCATTAATGTGCTATAGATGATTGTATTTGAAAAGATCCCTCTCCTTGCCATTTCTGTTTGGATAATAAGTGCTTCATTCTTTAGCCCCTCGTCGCAAAATGATTTTATAAGAGCACCCAGAACTTCTGGACTCCAATTTACTCCTTTCCTATTCATTCTTTCAAAGAACTCCCAAGACTCTTTTGCACTACAGCCTTTTTTCCTCATAATGGTAATCATTATAGAACATGTCACATGGTCTGCAGAGATATTGTTTACTTCCATGGTCTGATACAATTTACAAGCATCATCATACCTGATACATCCCAAATAGACATCAACAATTAGCTAAGCTCCATTGAAGAGATACGTTAGAATTATTTATGCCTTTGGTAAAAACAAAATGCAGAACCAGATGCCCAAATAAGTTTTGAATTCAAAGTATTATAGAACAATAAGCTCACATAATAATCAAGTCTAACCTAATTCATTCACACAGTAGGTTTCTGGAAAGGAAAGACAAATGCCAGTCTTCAACCATTAACAAGATAGAACTTTTTGCTAAGAACACCAAACTCTAATGGAAGGGTCAAACAAATTGATTACCGAAGCAAAAGGCAGATTATCTTTGTTCTACAAAATTTAAGGCAGAATAATACTGCCACAAAGAAACAACTGCATTTGAATTCTTCAAAGATGTATATAGAGAATGCACAGACTTAGTACTCTGATGAAGATCATTGCTTAAACTCAATGCTTCATAACACAAAATACAGATTAAAAATTTATGTAGACCTAAATCACTAAATTTGAGGGCACAAAGAAAAAAAAGACGGACATTATAAAGAATTAAACTGATAGCAAGGCGTGAAGATTGTAATACCTTCCACAACAAAGAAGGCCAGAAATAGCAGAATTATAAACATGAACATCTCGAAATTCCTTAGTCTGTGGCAAGTTCTTGAACAGAATCATCAACTTATCACCCATTTTTGCCCTACCCAGAATAGGAAACAGAACAGTACAAGCACGAGCTGTGACAAGAGATGGCTCCTGCAATCGCATCCACTCAAAGAAGTACAAGCAACACGTTATCATACTTTCCTCGCCCATCAGCTGCAAAACCTCTACACACTGAATTGCATTAATCCTCCTTTCATAAGCGCCCAATTGCTCTCCTAGTGTTGTATTCTCTGGTAAGTCCCTAGCAAGTTGGATTATTTCTCCCACAATTCCCTCCGGCAATGGATTTGAATCCGCACCCAATTGTTGATTTCCATCTTTAATGAAAATGTCTTCAACATCAGGTTCAGAATTGGATACAATATCAGGGGCGAGACGCCAAAGAGTTTTACGGTTTTTCTGGAGAGAAAACTTGCCTTCGCGAGGCGCGTCTTGGGTTGAAGTGCGAGACTTGAAGAATTGTACAAGTGGGTCAGTAAGGAAATTGTCATCCTTACCGTTTTCTTCCTGCTGTTGATGAGTTTGTGTTTCCGGTTCTTCTTCATCATTGAGGAAAGGGAGAAAAATAGAAGATGAAGAAGAATGAGCAGTGAATAGAGAACATGATGGTCTCGGAACTTTTGAGGAAAAGAAGAAACGAGGGTTTGAAATTTTTGGTTTCCGAAAGGAACAGTGAGGCAACGGTGGTATAGCAGCATGGCAAGCTTGGTGACCCAGAGCAGCCATGGTTTTTGGATTCAATTTGTCAAAAAATTTAAAACTACCCTAGTTGGTCCAAATATCCGAATTTTAAAAATTTATTTCAACATTTTTTAGGGAAAATATTTTAATTATCATCGGAATTATATAGTTGTAGTATAAATTCTTCTTTCTAATTTGGTAAATGTAACGTATTTTTTTCTTAGAATAAAACGGCTCAATGAAATTTACAATCAAAGTGAAACTATATAAAAGTTGATCATAAATAATCAAGAACTACTGAGTTGGAACAACAACAACAAGCCTTAGTCTAAAATAAGTTGGGGTCGGCTGTATGGATCCTTCAACGGTTAAGCTCTCCAAACAGATATTAAAGAAGAAAAACTAAATACAAGAGCATTCAACACGAGCCTTAGATATTTTTCACGACATGGATTTTACGTCTCCATTCAAACCTGTTATAAATCAAATCCGCATCGATATCCAAGACTCTTAGATCTCTAGCTATTACTTCTTTCCATATAGTCTTAGGTCTTCCCGACCCCTCTTGGCCCCCTCGATTACCAAATTCTCACATTTATGCACTGCCACGTGAGGAGGCAGCCGTAGAACATGACCATACCATCGAAGTCTACCTTCTCTCACTTTATCACTAATTTCTGCTACGTGGACCTTCTCTTGAATATGAGCATTCTTGATTTTGTCCAACCTTGTATGGCCACACATCCATTTTAACATTCTCATCTCTGCCACATTCATTTTATAGAGATGTTGGCCCATAGGTGTCCAACATTCACTTCCATAGAGAATTGCTGGCCGCACAACTGTCCGATAGAATTTACCTTTCACCTTAAGGGGTATTTTCTTGTCACATAGAACCCCTGAGGCACCCTTCCACTTCATCCACCCAACTTGTATTATGTGGGCCACATCATCATCCAAGAGTCCTTCATACTGAAACACAGAACCCAGATATTTAAATTGTTTAGATCTCTAGACCAAAACTCCATCCAATAAAACCTCTTGTTCTTACTTCTTCCTTAAACTGAACTCACAATACATATATTCCATTTTACTCCTACTTAACTTAAAGCCCTTATCCTCAAGAATTTTCCTCCACACTTCCAACTTACTGTTAACTCCTGCACTGGTTTCATCAATAAGTACAATGTCATCTGCAAATAACAT